>CAODLS012580360.1:0-19299 GCA_948243855.1 Flueggea neowawraea
AAATCAAGGCTTAAATCTCATGGATCCAACCTCAAACCACCATAATATAACCACCTTTAACTCCCATTTCAATGGAAAAGAAGAGATCTAAACATAGCAAGCAAATCGGTACAAACCCTAGATGAACAATACAAAAATAAAATAAAGAAAAGAAGAGATTAGAGGACATTTCTTACTTCAAGAAATGTTATGGAACCAAAGGGATGTTGAGTTCATTTTTGATGATGATGAATGCAAAACATCCATGAAAGAAGTGCAAAATTACAAACTTGTTGATATTTGGCCACAACGAACGTTAAAGTCATTAACGGACATAAAAGAGCTTCAAAATGACATCTAGGCGCATTGAAGAGAAACCAACGGGCATAGATAATGACTGAAGCTTACTGGCATATCTCTCTGGCTCGTTAACTTGTGCTAATGGTCAAGAACGTACATTGTCGAGGAATTAACTTAGAAGTAGTCATCATGCCATTGCGTTGAGGAGATGTTGATGAAATCAAGAACGTCCACTATCACCGTTGAAGAAAGATGAACAACACACGTTGTTGGTGTATAACGCACGTTGATAAGATTTAGATGGAGACACTCATCGAGATTTGAATTTAAATATTCTCTAACATGCTGATGTGCATTTCAAAGGTGCAATCTTGATTATATTCGACAATGCACGTTAAATAATGAACAAGGCATGCTGATGAACATCTGGGTGAAAGTGCATATTCTGGAATGAGGAACAAGACACGCTAATCATTCATTAAGGCATGTTGAAGATTTATCAATGCACACTAATGAGCATCAAGACATGCTAATAAAAATAGTCATCAAAACAGAAGTGATACAACTTCAACAACACACGTTGATATCTCATGCATACTTTAAGAATGCGCGTTAATAAGTAACAACGCACATTAATGATGGTGACGTCAATTAAAACAGTAATTTCTATTATCTCACAACGGCTACTTCGAAGCTCCAATGGCCATATTTTTAAGAGTGACTATAAATAAACGTTCAAGGTTAGAAGAGAAGTAAGAGATACATTTGCTAAGAATTGCTATTCATTTTATCTCTCTTCTTTACTTTTCAAACCCATTTGAGCTATTTATTTGCTATCTTATTTCTGGGTCTTTGTGAGCTTTAATTTGTTATATCTTTGGTTGATTTTTTTTATCAAGCAAGATCATTTTCTTGAGATAGATAGGTTTTCTTGTTGTGATTTAGAAAAACAAGAGTGGTTGCTAGTGAGCCTTAAAAAACTAGAGGTGTAGATTTTCTAGTTCGTTACCTGCACAGACTAGAGGGTTGGTTTGCTTGTTTTGTCTTGAAAACAAGTTGTTTTGGTTTTCTAGTTGAGCTTGCAAAAACTAAGGATTTGGTTTGCTTATTTTTTTTCTTAAAACAAGATGTAACAGTTTGCTTGTTGATCCTGTAAAAACAAGTGTTGTAAACGATTTTCCTCCACCTGGAAGTGAGGAGATAGTGGATTGAAATTCTCGAGTAGATCTAGAAGAGTTGACGTAGGTCAAAGAGGACCAAACCACTATAAATTGGATTTGTTTTCTCTTCCCTTACTCTCTCTCTTACTTGCTTTGCATTAGTATTTGATTTATATTGTTGTGTGTGAATTAGATCTTTAGTTTTAAATTCCTTTCGCATTCAACTTTAATTTTATTTTAAAAAAGGAATTTTGTTATTTGTTTTAGTTTACAAAAGATTTTCAACAAAGTTTTCAATTTACGAAAAATCCAATTCACCCCTATCTTGGATTGTCATTCCTTGTTAAGATCGATTCTTATGAGTTTACAAGGGAAGCAATGAGAAGTGATGGGAGATGGAGAAAAATAAATTTGGAGTGATTTTGGTAGGTGAGAGTGAGTCATAGCCAAACGGGGGTCAATTTAGGAGTATTTATAGACCCAAGACCTTTAAATGTTGCGTCTCACTCAAAATGACCCAGAATAAGCACATTTACGTGCTTAAAACTAGTGTTACGCACGTAGCATAGGTGTTATGTGCGTAACATGCCTTTCCCAGCTCACAGTCCAACCCAGATGATGATCAATGTGCGTAACAAAAGCATTACGCATGTAACATATCATTAACGTGTGCAACACATGAGTTACACGCATAAACGGGATAGAACCAACAACTTTCATACACAGAACATCTTCTACGTGCACAACAAGCCTTCAATGCACAACAAGACTCGTGAATTTGATTCTTGGTGGGAGCATATAAAATACTTATCAAATGAAAAGTTTTTTGCTTTTCTTTTGATAAGTCAAAAAAGATTTTTACTTTTTTTTTACATATATAGTTGCTTGGAAAGAATTAATAATTTTGCTTTCTTGAGAGCAAAATATTAATCCGTATAATTTATATAGTAAAAACTTAAATTTAAATAATTTTCAAAATTTTATTTATATTATTAAAAATTATTTAAACGAATTCGGCCTACGGAGTAGGGCCCCATAGGGACTTGAGCGGCCCTGTGAGCACTTTGAAGCTCTAATACGAAATGTCTCATAAAATCCAGTGCAGTGATAGCTGGATTGCAAAACATTGAGAGAAGAAGATAGTTTGAGAGGGGAATCGAGAGAAGAGAAGAGAAGGGAGGAAGAGCTAAAATAAGAGAGAGAAATCGGAGGGAATAACAATATTTTCTTCACCATGTTGGTTATAACACATTTGTTGACTAGGCAGCGTTGACTCTACTAACAATGAAAAATACATGAAAAATATCTGGGTTGTGTACGAGGTCGGCCACGCAATACACCTTACAAACAACTAACGACACACAGCATGATTGTTCACACCTTCATATTTGGTATATCTCACAACACATGGCATTGGGTTGTCACATAATTGATCATTTACAGCTCTTGGAAGGCAGTGGAAGGTGTTTGCGATACTCTGCAAGTGCCCATATTGGAAAAGTATTTCTATATGTTGCATAGTGTAACATGCAGTTTCTCATGAACGCACCAGTAGTTTCCTGCCATTAGAAAAAATTGCACGTCCAAGATGTTCAAAATAAATGGTGTGTAACAGAGACATGAATGTAGGATCCAATCACATGGTGTTAAGTGATATGCTAAATAAATACCTGTTGTGGAAAATCACCATCTTCTAGTTGAGAATTGATTATCAATTTTGCAGCACGATGAAGAGGAGTGGGATCTCTATCCATCTATTACAATAAAATAACAGGATCAGAAATTAAAAACAATGATTTGACTTTTTTTTTTTATAAAATGATAAGTTAAGTGTATATTGACCTGTTGCGCATGAATTAGACCCATCATAGCCCATGCTGTCTGCACCAAGTTTGATCGACCTCCCTCAAGAGGTATATATTTCTACATCAACCGTTAAAAGGCATAATTTATATATTGACATAAAATATGTTTTGTTTACTGAACCATATAGCAAAACCATCCAAAAAAAAATATTTCTTCAAATGGTAAGAGTAAAATAATTGACCTTAGTTGGGCATGAATGATAGCTCTCTCCCCAACCTCCATCGTCTCTCTGTGTTGTGAGAAGAAAATCAACACCTTTTTGCATAGCTGAACAATTGTCGTATGTCTTTCCTGTAGCTGCTAGGCCTCCAAGAGCGAACCACGTACCATAGGTGAAGCAAATTCCCCAGCTACCATACCTATAAAATTATTTAATTCTAACCGATTAATTATCAAATATTTCTGTAAATTTTAAAAAAAAAATCATTGAACATACCATCCACCATTTTGATGTTGTATGTCTTCGATAAACTTCGTAGCATTTTTGATGAATTTTTTTATCTCTTCTGCCATGTGTCTGGGATATAACTTCTTGAACAAAACTAGTGCTTTAATTGATGCTGATGTGCACTCAACATAGTCATACTCAATAATAGTGTCAGAAAAAAACTCGGTTGGATTTAGCATCTGATGAAGGCAAGACATCAAGAATATTAATTCAACAGTTTCAAAAAAAAAGAATATTAATTTAAGATTGAAAAACATAAAATGGAAAAAAAAAATTTGCAAAGCAATTCAACATGTACTTAGTGTAGTCAGTACTCTTTACCAGTTAGGTTGACTGATTTACGCCACTTTTAACAAATTAAAATTTATGATAAGATTTAGTTCTATTTAGCAGTGGAAAGTAGTAAATGAGTTTTATCTTGATTGGGTTTATGAGTAAATGTTTTAAACTTTTATATATATACAGTGGTCTATATTAAATGTGAAACAAAGTGTTGAATAAAAATTAATAGTACTAATTATTAGAAGTGGTCCAAATTATTTCAAATACTTACTTCTAGCCACTTTTGAGCTTTAGCTGGTTCCCAAGCAGGTAATCCTCCACTTTTACTCTGAAATAATTTTTCAGCAAAAGAAAGCTGTTAGATTTAACGCATAAAAATTATTTCTTAGAAGGCACTGTTAAATTTGAATTAATTCTCACTTGTAGAGAAAGGAGTATATTCACAGAATCATAAAATCGTTCTGACTCCATTGCTTCACCAACAAGCTCTGGTGGCATCATTGAAAAGTGCAGACAACACTGCAAAAGTGATTGAATTTACTTAGATACATAATTTGAAATGAATTGCAAGTCTTGGAATTTGGATTCCTCAATTATTTCATTGATATCCACCTTTAATCCCTCTGCAGTGCAATCAGAAACTTGCCATCCATGATCTTGATCAGAGAAAGGCCATGATCCTTTCGAAATATGTCTATACATTCCCTTAAAGTCACCGGAAGGATTGTCCTTGACCTGTTAAATTTTTAATGACAAGCCATTAGTTTAAAAATTATATATTAAAATGAACAGACACCTATATTAATATTCGTTACTGAGTAGTGGCACAGGATGAGCCCTATTTGTTTTCTTTAGATATGTGTTAGAAAACAATCATATAATAAACCTGTGATTTCTTTACAAAGTCATGCCCTTTTTTTAGTACATCTCCGATTTCATCTTCAAGATTAGCAGCAAGTAATGCTTGCAGGGCAAAACCAACATCCCATTGCTGACTTCCAAAACTCTGTACATAAAAATTAGTATGTCAATAAAGACATAATACACTATAGACATTCAAGGTGTTTACAATTGTATATATTCGAAACGATATTTAACCGACTACTAGCCTGCATTTTCATTCCATCTTCACCGACCCACAAGTAATCAGGGATCCTTGCGAGATGTTTTCTGAAATAATCACTATTTGGATCCTCAACCCAACAAGCAAGCATGCATAGCACCTGGTTTAGATTTAGTAACATTAAAGAAATGTTAGCGCATGAAAATTAGCAGAAACATTTGTTGTATGCTTATGTAATAATGATAAATTAAGAACATTACTTTTTCGACGCATCCGATGGTAATGTAATGACTGTTTTCATCTTCATAATGAATATGCTTCATTGTTACTTCAAGAGCTCTCTTTCTTAAGGTCTTGTTCAAAGGCCAACGTGTAAGCAATGGCTCGGCACATATGTTAATGGAATCCCACACCAAGTCCTGAATCAAAGGATGCGGATAATACAAGTCCTCCTGTGATGATAAATGAGTTAGTACATGCTGCTCGTAAACTAAAATGAAGAGAAATTTTGGTACTGAAGTGATCTTCAGCAAAACAAAATTAAAAGTCGAAATTTTGATTTTTGAAGACAGCCAAAACAACAAAAGAAAATGAAGAACATAAAATATATGCACATAATTATTAACTTGGATTAAATTTAAACTCACCGAAGCACATTGATGTCGAGTTTTGTTCCAATTGATTTGATCATAACGTTCAGTGTGAAGCTCTTCTCTCAATTGCTGAATAAGTGGTGTAATAGGACCAACAAATCTTTTGCCATATAGATATGACATTGGCAAATAAACCATTCGACAATAGCACAACATATTAGCTGAAAAAAAAAATAAAATGTTACATTAGCTGATTTGCAGTTTACACGTCTGCAAAAACAAAAAGAAGGCATAAATAGGGGAATTCAAAAGCTTTGTGTGATGTAGAGGAGGCAATATTATTCTACAGTAATAAATATCACAGTTATCTTCAATTATGCTTAATATAAAGAAAATATCGTACATGGATGAATGGGCAGAAATGAAGGCACAAGCCAGAATTCTGGGGGCATTGGGTTGCTTCCAGCCCAGTCATAAACTCCAATTATCTGAAGCACAAAAATAGTTTAGTTAATTTGGATTTTTCATTTCCCTTAACAATATATTGACTACATAGAGGAAATTCTTCTCCAACAGGAAAACATACCTATATAAACTCAGAAAAGAATACATAATACATGAATGTTATGCAGTGAATGTGTGTTTAATATGTTATTACCGAGAGCCATGTCTTCCCCCAAGAAGGTATGAAAGTGGCTCCACCATGGTCATGAATCCACTTTCTTGCCCTTGCACAAGCATTGTCTTGACCACCATCAGGTCCATCACCGAGAATTCTCATACAAATATAGTTTAGGACTGTGCAAAACATAGTGCTGTGGCCCTCTATATGCAGTCCCCAACCACCGTCAATATTCTACATTATAAATAAATAACAGATATTGTCACATAACTTTGTTATTCAATTAAAACAACAAAATTTTCAAACTACTTGACGATGATTATGATGTCTGAGGCGAATCGCAGGCAAATTAGCACAGGAAGAACTTAAAAAATTTGTCCTAGGTGGCACAAGATTGGCTAAGAACTTGCCATGATCGACCTGCCGATCTGAGATGGGCTTGCTGTATCTAGGTCGACCGATGTGATCATTGCAAGAGTACAAAAAACTTTCTTTTGATAGTTTTTTCCCATGAGATTAAGGACGAAAAATTTTAACTCCATTATTTTTATACTGTAATCCTCCCGACTTCAACTCCCTTCCACACCCTTCCATAGTGTTCTTGGGGTGCTTGAAGTGTAGCCATTAAAAAATCACTGAGACTGTAAGATTCAAGAAGATTAATGTTAGGTTACGAGGGTCAAATTTGGGTGCGAGAGATCCTTGGATTTGTTTACATCTGCGACAATAAAGCTGAGCTTTTAGGATGTTTAAATTATTAAATCATTGGATTTGTAGGATATCATGTAAATTTGCTAAGGTTTTGAAATTGTTAAAGTTTTGGCGCTAAGTTTTGGGTTTTACTTACAGCAATTATCTACAGATCGAGTTGCATTTGTTTAAAACGTGAATTATGTCTCCTTGTATATTACCAAGTCGCTTTACTTATTTTGTCAAGCATATTTGTTTCTATGTATGTTTCTACTCTTTTCTATTAGAAAATTTGTAATGGTAGTTGTAACGTGGCTAGGATCTCGTATTGAGATCCTAGCCGCTGACATGTGAACGTGTTATTGCATCCCTATGTCATAGTTCGTCTTCCTGCGTAAGGACGAGCTACATGTGTCAGACGCATGACCCGTTTAATCTTTTTTTTTAAATCAAAATCTGACCGTTGGATTGTTTTGATCCAACGGTCAGATTTACTCTAACGGAAATTAAAATAAAATTGTATTTAGTGAAAAACTGAGTAGACGTCCCACGAGACTCTTAAAGTAGCTCATGAGTTACGGATAAAAAACTGAAAGATTAAGAACTGAGAACTTTAATAAAATAACAATAAAAAAGATGAGTAAAAATCTCATGAAACGACTTCAAAGCCATAAATTACGAGTATCCTAACTGATTTATAAGAAAAAGATTTCAATGAATTCTCAAAAAAGAAATTGGATAAAATAAGGGTATATTTCAAGGGGGTTTTGCTCCTTCGATAGTTGCACCCGTCCTGACCTAATTTTAAGACGTAAAATAATATTAAGTACCTGATGACAATAAATATATCGAAGAATTTCCCTTTTATGCTCTGCTTGAAATACTGTGTGTAGATGTCCTGTAATGTACGTGCACATGACCTGCAACAATGATGATTGGCAGTTTCATTAATTAAACTGTTAATATTTATTTTTTTCCTAATTCTTTTATTATTTAATTGAAAAGAACTCGATTGACTTTTATTGATGCATCTACCAAAGTTAAAGTTGCTAAAAAAATAAATAAAAATAATATCATGTCATATTATTTCATATATTAAATTGTTAAATTTAATAATTAACAAAAAAAACATGTAAGTTCAACAAAATATCTTTTTCTAATTTTTCACTATTTTTTATTTTTATTAATTTATTATTAACTAATAAAGTGGAAGTTTAAAATCTAGTCACAATCATTCTCATCGAATCTTTTATTTTTTTAATATGAATATGTTAAAGAGCTGTTCTTTTTAAGAATTTTATATTAATTTATAATATTAAATAATTCTGTTAATTACTTGGCAATGTCTTTTTAATTCATAAAATTATAAATCAAGCGAAAATATTAAAAAAACTGAAAACGAAAATTCACAAAAATAGTTAATATTATTAAATAAGTTTTAGCAATAATTATTACACAGTAAAATAAAGGTATAATTAAAAGTCAAAATTTAAAATCCTAGGGTAAAGTAAAAGAGTTTTTGGTTAAATATTTTACATAATTTTTTATTTCGAAATTATTCATTAATTTGCTCAAAAGCCGAATTAAAAATAATCAAATAATTTATTAATTTGATTTAACTTGAATTAATCAAAACTAATGTTATGAAAATTTCATATATGTAATTTAATATAATTCAGGTGAATATTTTTTTTTACAAATTTTTTCTATCAATTTAATATAATCGATATAATTTAATGTTTCTTGATATTTAAATTTAGATCGCTTTAATACTACCGTAAGTGCAATGGGAAGAAGAATAGAGATATGCTCACCAAGGGAGGGAGGAAGAATAATGGACCGCCAATCTCAGCAGGCCAATGTCCATCACTTGCCTGCAAAGCTGAAAAGAAATGGACAGACCTTCTAAGTGCTATTGTGGCCTTCTCATACGTCACCACTTCACCATCTTGAATTGTAACTGGAGGCAACTTTGGCTTGAAATTTTTCTCTTTCAAAAACTGCAATTCGTTACCAATTGTGTGATTAGAATTGAACAACACAATATTAAAAGAAGAAGAAAATTAAACAATGCAACAGCTGTTAATGGGCTTGCAGTTCATTGGTATTAACATTAACTCCGAGTTGTGAATTTGATCCTTAACAGAAGTAAATAAAATGACTTATCAAAGAAAAACAACGGAACCACTACCTAATTAAATGAAATAGTTAATTAAATTAAACTAATCTCTAATTAATTTAATTCGAATGAGGAATGGTATATTTCCTTAACTGAACAGACAATGTTGTGGATTCTTTTGCCCCCAACTTCTCTTTAATTTCTAGTTTCCTTTAAGTATCTATGAGTTCTGAATTGCTCCTACCATCATTAACTCTCTATCAATTAATTGGCATATTAAATGTGAGTACAATATAAATAAATATACTTGTGTTCCATATAGCTATATTTTAGCATTTTTGTCCTTATTTTAATTATGGTTGATGATTAGTCGTAAACAATACGGTCAATCTTAGCGCTCCCAATTCCGTGACACCTCCTATTTCTGTGCTCTTTTAAAATATAATACATATATAAT
Organism: Flueggea neowawraea; assembly: GCA_948243855.1. Lineage (NCBI taxonomy): Eukaryota > Viridiplantae > Streptophyta > Magnoliopsida > Malpighiales > Phyllanthaceae > Flueggea > Flueggea neowawraea. The sequence goes on from CAODLS012580360.1 coordinate 9,580, forward strand.
TCATATTTATAATTTATTTATGGTGTATTTTCAATATTATAGGAGACATTAATATATTATATATAACATGTTTGCTACTATACTCATTTACTTCAAAATATATTATATAAATATATAATATCAAATTTTGTATTATAATTTAGTTCGTTGTTGGGCTTCAGGTGGATTTATTTCCAAATCCGTAACTGCAATCAATGATTGTAAATAATCCAAGATGAAGAGAAAACCTGCACTAGACCCAAGTCTGTGTTCTTTTCTTTTTAAGTTAACCTGAATAACAGCATGCTGGAAGATAATTTACCTGAAAACGCCAAAGGAGGTCACCATTAGCTTTGACTTTGTAGCGATTATTGTAGAAATTTTGACGAGCCTCTTCAATTTGAGTTCGTTCTTCAGGAGTTCCAGCTTCAGAATCGTATTCCCATGTTTGTCTTCCAACAAATCCATTGCTGCTGAACAAGTCTGGATTGTTGCCACCATCTGCAATCTTCAGCCTCCACATTGTGATAGCCCTTGTTGTATAAATGTGCTTCTATATGTTTGTTTTCTAAAATGGTGTTGGAGTATGAAACTTGATTCTGGAGAAGATCCTTTATATAGTGACTTCGAATCATGAGGTGTTGGTTATCTCTGCACTATAGTATCAGCTCGAAACTATAATAATTAATTAATAGATCGCTCGATATCATTGTGAACAACGAGGCCATTTAATATTCGTCCAAATTCTCCAACATTGTTCATACTAACATCATTTTCTCCATTCCTGCCATTTTAAAAGGAATTTTTTAAAAAAAAAAATAGTAATGATATGTTATATTATATTGCTCTTAGTTGTTTTATACCTTTACGTCGTCAAATTTTAAAATATTTTGTATTTTAACTTTTAAAAGTATATATTTGGGCTCATTTGGTACAACAACATACAGTATATAATATATAGCATATTCTAATAATTGATGGTAAATAAATGGTAGAAAAATAAAGAGGTGGACACATCTTTTAAAAAAAATGTTATATGCTATCCAAATATGTTATATGTTGTCACTTCCAAATGAGCCCAAAATTAATATCTTTGTCCAATTTAAAGTATATTTCAACGGAGTATTTGTTAATTCGCGTGAAAAGAAGCGAAATAGTTTTATCTTTTTAAACGGAGCATCAACTAACGGAACTTCTATTAATGCCAGAGGTTTTTTTTATTGTTATTAAGGTCAGGGATTTGGTGGGAATGAAATACTACTAATTGATAGGAACCACAGGTGCAATCCTGAACTATACTATTTATCAAAATAAACTTGAACATTATCATAATTATTTTCGCATTTTGACTTGTCTACCTGACTAATTGACTTCCCATTTATTATGTGCCATGCTATTCACAAGCATCATAAATATAATATACCACCAAAAATTTAACTTGAACCTCAAGTGGGAGATAATGACTTAGGCTGGTTTTAACGGCTACCATTCCTAGTCTCTCAGACCAGGACGCGTTACCGCTGGCCACATTTACTTTTTAAAAAAAATATTTAAATTTGACAGTTGGATCTAATTGATCCAACAGTCAGATTTACTCCAACGGTAATATTACCGTTGGAATACCGTTGAGCAGAAAAATTACCCTTTTGGTCCCAAAATACTAGTTTTACCCATTTTCCTATAAATAACTGCCTAAACATATTTTTTTTTTATCATTTATTCACTTCAAACATCCATTCTCTCCCCCAAACTCTCTCAACTCTTAAAATTTCTCTCCAAATATTTTTTCAATGGATCCCAACGATTTTCCCGATTATTTTTCAAACAACAAAAACAAAACAATGGAAGAATTTTCACTTGCAAATATTTCCTCCTCTTATGATGGCGAGGAGTACAAAAAAATTGAGATAATTTCAAACAATCGATTTGGAATGATTCTGCTGAAGAATACCGAATTTTATTTTCATGTATTATTATTTTATTTTACGAAATTATGAACTTTATTTTAATGCATTTTTAATTTTAATGTATTTTTTATTTTAATGAATTATTTTTATTTGAATGAACACTTTTTATTTTAATGAATTTGGGGTATAAAGTTTAAATGAAGTAGTAGATAAAAGTTGGGAGATTAAAATTAAATTGTGTTTAGTGGAAAGCTGAGTAGGCGTCCCGCAGGACTCTTAAAGTAGTCCCTGAGTTACGGATGAAAAAATTAATGGGTTAGGAACTAGGGATTTTAATAAAATAACAATAAAAACGCTGAGCAGACATCCCTTAAAATGACTTCAGAGACGCTGAGTTACAAGCAGTCTTATAATTTTTAACAAATTTAGTTGTCAAGATCTCGCATTGGAGGTCGTGATCAGCGCGAGAATCGAAAAGACTTTGATGGCTTTCTACAGTTGATATAAGCTTCAGTGAAATCAATAACAATAAAATTTTATGTTTAAACGCTAAATTTATAATGACTCTCATTGTCACGGCCCATTCCTGGGACCATGATCGACATACGAGGCGGACCGTCTATGGAAGCCCGGCCCATCCCGCACAAGCCTTCCAGAGATTTTGAATTTCTACCCATCATTTAATTTCCAAAACATTTATTAAAAAAATATTTTATAAGTAAAACAATTTATATATAACTCAATATATAAAATATTAACCAAACGTATACAAGCCATATACTCTGGTAAAACCAAATATAATAAATATATCAGAGTATACATACAACCCAACACCCCACAACAATCTGGTGAGGAGCTCTACAAAATAATAGAAGCCCGAACAATAGGCATGACTAACCAAAATGCCTCCTCACGGGTGTTCAAGATGCGGAATGAACGTCGAAACCAAAATCTGTGCACTTAGAAGATAGAATCATCCACAACAGAAAATAAAACGGGGGTGAATTCCAGTGAGGAATAACACTCCAGAGCACCTCATACGTGCCTCACAGAGTTTGTTTTGAAAATAGTTCGCAAATACCATAAGCAGTATTCATAGTATATGTAAATATACAGGCTATATAATAATAGCCTTTTGAAAAAAAAAAACATTTCGAAACCATTTGCAATCACAGCAAACAACATGCAAAAGGCGTATTAAAATCATTTAATATTTTAAATCATTATTTTCATGTCAAAACATATACATGCGATAAGGGACTAAACAGACGTGATATGGACTCCACCAAGTATCATGAAATATATGGACCAGCCATATCGATGAGGACTCACCTCCACCATAACAGATCATGTGCCTGATCAGGGCAACATGACTACTGACAACCCTGGTAGCTGTGTTTTATTAGACATTGATATACCAAATGCTACATACCTAGTAGCACAGGTGTCCCTACATCGAAAACAAAAACGTACTACTATATAGTACAAAATCATATCATGTAATCCAACACTTTAAATCATATTAACAATATATAATACATATATATATATATACCAGTTCAAATCCAAAATCAATTATTATGCAAATAACCATTTTTATCTCAACCAATCCTTTAGATTAGTTATTTTCGGATACATATATCCAACACATCAAAAATAAGTAAATAAAGTTCAAGACACAACCAATGTGTCTGAAGTTTCTATTCACTCACCTGGCAATCCAAGTCAAAGCACCAGTCAAGTCTCACTCGTCGGTGGTTGATCTCGCTGGCAAGGACAAAAAGCTGTACATATAACACATCACAATATATCACAATGTAGTACTGTGGCAAATACTATTTTTATCTCAACCAATCCTTTAGATTAGTTATTTTCGGATACATATATCCAACACGTCAAAAATAAGTAAATAAAGTTCGAGACACAGCCAATGTGTCTGAAGTTGCTATTCACTCACCTAACAATCCAAGTCAAAGCACCAGTAAAGTCTCACTCGTCGGTGGCTGATCTCGCTGGCAAGGAAAAAAAGTTGTACACATAACACATCACAATATATCACAATGCGATAGTGTGGCAAATACCCAAATGCATTATATGAAATGCAAATGCAAACTCTCAATGTCGCCTAAACAAACGAAAGTGAATCCATCACTTCCGAGCCAAAGATCATGCTCCATTCGATCCCCAACGGAACCAAGCATACACATTAACTCAAATCAATCTCTTGAACATGGATTCGTCCTCCAAATCCACAAACAAAATCAAAATCTTTCTAGATCTTAACTATGAATCTCAGACTTCCAAGACCCATGCCGAATAACTGGTCAAATCTCTTAACCTAGCTCAAATTTGTGAAGTTCTAACTCATACCTATCAAGATACATCAAAAACAACACCAGATTTGACATGAAATTCAGTAAAACCCGTAACCCTAGTTGTAGAGAAACTCATTTGGTTCAAACACCAAATCCCATGAAACAGATGCTTAAACTTCAAGCTATTGTTCTCAAACAACCATAATCTAACTTTCATTAACTCTTATTCCATCAGAAATGGAAAGATCTGAACCAAAACTCAAGTTCGGTCGGAACCCTAAAATGCCCAAAATGCAACGCAAATCAAAGAAAAGAAGAGATTAATGGATGATTCTTACCTCTAGATCCATTGTAGAAGCAAGGAGAAACAATGAAAATCATAGAGAAGAAAATGAGAAAGTGCTCTGATGGTTGAGACGAGTTGTGACCAAATGAATGTTAGATAGGGGTATTTATAGACTCACGGACTGACATGTTGCGTTTCACGCACAGTCGCCCAGAAAAACACATCTACGTGCGCAATAGAGGTTCTGTGTACGTAGCACCGTGCTCTACATGGATAGCATCCCACGCAATGTACGCAGACGTTAGATCTGAAGCCCCTCATTCAGATCACAATCTACGTGCGTTCCACCCCTTGCTGTGTGCGTAGAAGGCCTCAGCATGCTCACGGGTCACACCCAAAGGATGAACAACGTGCACAGTGACCCATACAACGCACACAGTCCAAGCAAGGCTCTCGGCCAGCTCATCCCCGTCTACTTGAGTAGTATGCACGTAGATGACCTCCTGTGTACGTTGCACTTAACGCACATTCATGGTAAAGTTTCAAGCCTCTACTACGTGCACATTACCCTGTACTAAGCACATAGATGACCTCCAACGTGCAAAACACACGCAACACAACCCTCAAACTCAAAGGTCAACATCCCAACTCGAAATCACTTCGGAATAATACTAGATTCCGGCTAAAATAAGCGGGATATTACACTCATAGGCCCTCATTTTAAAGATTCGTTTAGTTTATACAATACAAAACTACCAAGACAATATTTTATTTTAATTACATTCTTTATATTTTATAGATAAAAGTTTTATGACTCGAGATGTTCAACCGTGGCGAGTTAGAATATGGACACCACAATCATCTATCTGCAACGCTGAAAAAAATAAAAAAACAACAGGTAATAACTAATAAATGACAAAAACTTAACAATTGAAAAACATAATTTAAAATATCTATTTCCTGATTTTATGACAAGTTTTTTTTTTCTTCATTCAATTATTTTCAAACCATTTTTGTTGATTGATAATCTTTAATTTCTTAAAATTCAACCATTGTCTTTTAGGGTTCATAACTTATAATATTTACTAATGACCTTTAAATTGAATTACTCATAGTAGTATAATACTATTCTTAAAATCATCTCTGTAGTTTGGCATATGAATACATATCACAAACAAGACTTCTGATATCTTGTACAATGTTCTAATAATACTTAAATTAAACTTTAATTTCCATTTCTATACATAAATATTTTATATTCTTAATTTTGTCGGTCATATATCAGTTCCCAAGAATATTCTTTTTAACCCGTAATTCCATCGTAGCTCGTGGCTCATCTGAATCCTTTGATTTTAAAACATTCTTCTAATTTAAAGATCTAATTTAATCTATTTTTTTCTTTTTAAAATTTACAAGCTCTAGACGTATTATTTTTTATAAGTTAAACACATTTTAGCTTTCTAATTTAATATTAGCTTTCATTATTGGTATATTATGCTCACACAAGTACTATAATACATATATTTGTAACGGGAGACCGTAATACACAATATTTTTCTAATTGATAGTTAGGATAAGGTATTCTATTATCATATGGCCGTTTAGAGTCTATAATCACTCTCATCCGTATACCCTAACAATATTACTGGTTATGATTTCCCTCATAACTGAGAAATCCCGTATAAAATACTTACAACCTAAAAATATTTAAAAATCACATAAGCACAAAAAGATCCTCAACATATATTGCATATAAAACACGCTCTTTTGTCTATGCAAAACAATTACAGTCACATTAAACTTAATTAGTCTTTTAGTAACTTATGTTTGATTTTCTTTTTTATACTCCAATATAGTAAACCCATATATGATTGGCTATTAAAATATCATTTAATTCTAGTTAGACTTAAAATACGGAATTTCTTTTAAAAATGTTATAAGAGTTTGAAAAACTTCTTCATGAATAGATTACAGTTATTTTCTCTTTAAAGACATAAACCATAGTTCAACAACTATATTTAAGATTACATGACAATTAGAAATAATATAATTTTACTCATCTAAGCTCAAACTAATTATCCTTCAATTGTTAGCATATCTTCCAGTTATTAATCTGTGAGATTTCAAATTTTATGTGACCACCAAATTCTTCGTTCCTTTCTCCTTAACTTGGTCTCTACATGCAGCCCCATGCATGTTCATAATCCAACTCAAAATATTTGCTACCTCAACAATCTTAATGTCTTTGTGTAAGAAATTGAAGAAGAAATGATTTTAAGGGTCGATTAGGTAGAAACATTTATTGCAAGAACTAGAATTGAAATTGCCATAACAATAAGGGCCAACACTGAAATTTGGTTAAATAAACAAAATGGCATCGGTTTAGACTTGGGCTGCACCGATTACTTGAGACTTAAATGGACAAAATTAAAGAGTTGTGCTCTGGAAATACTTTGAGAGTTCTTTTCTATATTTGGATAGTGATGTGTGTAGATGCTTGCATGTTATTTTGACTTGTCAATATATTTAATTGTATTTTTTTAATAAATTAATACTTAATTGTATTTCACATTTGCGAACAAGGTTTTCTCAACGTCATGATGTTGTAGTCTTCAGTGACGGAGTTTTTCCCTTAGTATAAGTGAAGACACAGTAAAAAAAGACCATACATAAAAAAAAATGAAAAATAGGAAACTAAATTAAAAAACTTAAACTAAAAAAAAAACTAAAATAAGTAAAATTAGCTGAACAAGGTTCAAACATGAAAAGAAGAAGCAGAATGGAGGATTGAAACGAAGATTGAAGAAAAAAGGACCATCCCTGTACGAAAAGAAAAGTTGAAGGACGCGGATGAAAATCAAAACGTTCTACCATACGGGACCAATTATAACTTTTTTGTTTTTCCGTGACTAGAGATTTCGTCTTCTAAATATGTAATTGCCTTAACTTTTTTCCAAACCCTAATCCAGTTTTTTTGTCCGATCCATGTGGACACAAAAGAGTAACTTGTTGTTCGGGCAAGCTGGCAGGTGTGGTGTCATTTTTCAATCCCTGAAAATCATCATCAGCAGTGTCGGGCTTTGACTGGCATTGCACAGGAATTCTATATATTTTTTTTAATCATACTCTGAGGTCATGTGTGTTTCGTGGTTTAGAACTTCGTATCTTGATGGTGTTGTAGAGCTTCCACGTTTGTCACTTCTGGTGTATTGATTTGCTTAGCTGTAGCTGTCACCGAATTTTTTCCCAATCCCGAATCTGATTGTGCTTTAAAAGCTGCATCTTCAAATATTTATTCTTAATGATCACATCTTATTAATATAATGTCAATTATGACAACGTTCTAGCACGTCGTATGCATACAACTATTTCTCCAGTTGTTGTTATATGATTGGTAGCTAGTGTCACGCGAACCATTTTTTCCTTTTGTTTAACTAGATTAAGATACGCAATCCGTCATTTAAATTAGATATATAGATTAGTCAACTTTTGGTTATCCCAAGTTCGGAAAATAAAATTCATTTCATAAATATATATATGACAGCTATACTATTTATCAGCGTTAGCATAACTTTTAAATCATGTGTTAACTAGTTTTACCTCCATAATATTTTGAATCAGCGTTAGCATAGCTTCTTTCTACATAATATTTTGAATATTTAGATTATAATTCATTTAAATATTCAAAAAATTAGATAAGGCATATATTATTTATGATTAAGTCATTTGTTAGAGAAATATAATGCTAAATGTGGGCTATAGAAAGTGCCCAATACCTAAAAATAAACTCAATATATTCAGCTTTCTTTTATATATATATATATATATATATATATATGGAGAGAGAGAGAGGGATTTAGCATATACTTAGATTTCGTTATAACTTTTAGCACATATTAATTTTCCGTCAATGATCTCTACCATGTGTTATGCTCAAGATAGTTTTTGACATGTCATGTTGGAGAAATTTTCAAGCAAAAAAAAAAATCCTTGATAGCATGGAACCTAACAGAAAATATTCATGTCAGCTCGTCATGTCAGCTTTTACGAAGGTCTTTAACAAAAAATTGGCATGCACTAAAAGTGATAAGGCAACTTAATTTGTACTAGATTAGAACATTAGGTTGTGCTAAAAGTGATAAAAAAGTGCAAAAGAAATTATAATAAAAAGTATTAATAAGCCTTAACAAATTGAAATTCAACTTAAAATTTCACTTATTAAACAAGTTATGTATAAGTTTAAATTATTTGCTAGCTGAACGAAGTTGTAGCAAATCTAAATTGAGCACACAAAGATTAAATGAATTAAAATTAAGCATTCTGACCGTTAAGCGAGAAATAAATTCTCTCACCAAACGTTGATATTTCTGTAGGTCCAATTACAGACTAAACTAATAACTTTACATGGATTTGATTGAAAATCTGTTGAATGCTAAAACAACATTACATGGATTTGATTGAAAACTGACTAAAATATAAAATGAATATCATTTGAATATTATATGGATACCCAAAAAAATTTATGGATCTAAATGAAAACCAAAATAATAACATTTCATGGATATGGTTGGATACCAAAATAATAAAGATTGGAAACCAGTTGAATACAGTTTGAATAAATTTTGAATAATAAAATAATATTCTTTAGATTTGATTGGAAAATGATTGAATGTCATTTCAAAACTAATTAAATATCAAAGGACTAAAAACTGATCAGAAACCAGAAATGCAAAATGATGTATAGAATAGCCAAAATAAATACCAGTCAACATTATATAGATAGAATATCAAGTGAATACCGACTAGAAACCAGAATTTTAAAAAAAAATACCAAAATAAAAGTGAAATACAAATTAGAAACCACACACTCCACCCATTGAAAAATAAAAACAAAGAATACCAATAAAATTATATATACAAATAAAAATTATTTTTCTTTCTAAAATAAATATATAACTAGTTGTGTTCTTGGGCAATGCATGGTCGTAAAAATTTAGTTTTCTAATATGCTCTATATTGAGAGAAATGATGAAAATTTTTAATGTAAATTCATTAATTGGAATGAATAAACTTGAAAAATGAATGAAAAATATTGCACAAATAAACAATTTAGTACGTCGATGATGTTTAGGGTTTTACAATATACAAGGAAATTTTGTATTCCATCTAAAAATATTTGTCAGATGTCCATCATACTAATCTCTAAATAAATAAGTTTATTTTGTTCTCAAGT
>CAODLS012581324.1:0-10312 GCA_948243855.1 Flueggea neowawraea
TACTAACTTTTATCTATCATAACCCATTATTCTTTTACACCAATTCCACCAAAATCAACACATATCTGCCCCACACCACAAAATCGTCATCCACCAACCCAAACAAAATACCCATTTGTTCTTCCATGAAACATGAAAAAAAAAAAAGAAATGAGAAGAGTGAGATAATTTACCTTAATTTTGAGCAAAAATATAAGGAAAGCAAGAAGAGTGAGTGAGCCACGGTTCTGGAGAGGAATGAGTGAGTTTTGGTGTGAGATGAGAGTTAAAGAGTGAGAGGAAGAATCGGGTTTTATTTTGAAGATGCAAGAAAGCAAAACGCACAGTTTTGTGCTTGACTTTTTTTTTTTCCTGTGGCTGTTAGAAAACGGCAACACCTTGTTGCTCTTTCTTTTCTTTCTTTTTTCTGTTGGACACTTTGTTGCTCTATTCTTTTTTTTTTTTAAACTCAAAGTGTTACATTAATAATACAAATTGAAAAATAGTTAATTTAATTAATAAAAATCAACAAATTTAATCACATATTGTAAAATAAATAAAATATATTTTTTTAACTGTGAATTAAAAATATATTTAACGGAAACAACAAAATAACTTTATTGATATAAACAATTTTTTTATTTCAAAAAAAAATGTCTATTTTGCATAAATAAAATTGTTCCAAAAGACTACTTTATCTAGTTGTAAAAAAACTTAGAAAATGCAGGATGTTACATACTTCTCCCCTCAAAAGAAATTCGTCTTCGAATTTCAAAACAAAACAAATCAAAGTCCAAATCAAGTCTAAATCTCCGAATCCAAAGTCAAATCAAAGTTCTCAACATAAACCACCAAGCTGCAAACTAATACTCAATTTGGTCAAACTCAAAGTCTCCTCAACAAACGTCAAATTCAAATCTCGAAGATACATTAACTTCGAAGTTCAACATATAATCACCAATATCAAACCACGAACCCAACATAACTCAAACTCGCTCAAAGCCAGAGATGCATACATGCAAAAGATGGCACAACATGTGCAAACAAACGAGACAGATGATGCAGAAAATGCAACGCCAAAAATGCAAGACCAAAACCAAAAGATATCGACCCAAGAGTCAACAGAATCAAATAGGTGTGGATAACCATCCAGCAACCCAACAAAATGGTGCTTATGAGAAGCATTCAAGGACGCTCCAAACAGAGGGGAAAGTCTAGGTCTAGCCTTGACTGACAAAGACAACAAAATAGAGAACAAATTGGGAATGGAATTTTCAAAGAACCAACTAAAATTACCAGAATGTACAAAGACATAAAGAAGTAAGGGAGCATATTCCCAAAGCTCAACAAATCAGGAATTAGAAAGTGCAAACTCGAATGGTTTTCAAAGAACAAGCACTGAAGATTCAGGAACTTGATCAAACAAAGGAGCAAAAAGAAATAAATTAAACTGCAAACCAGATTGCAAAAGAAAATTTCTAAAAACCCATCCGGTTTAGATATGCAAAAACAAATCCAACTTGAACTACATTCATAGAGGTCAAAGAAAGTGAGACGTGTCTGGACGTCACCAACAAAGGTAGAAAAAGCACTCAAAAGTTAATCCACTAATGTGCATTTCCCAAAATCACATTAAATCAAACTAAATGTTCCAATTATTCCATATACTCCCAAATGAACGAGGCCTGAAATCTCATAATTCAAACCTAAGTCCTTAAACCCCAAACATACCTATCATTTTCACGTTTTGCGAAGCATAATATCAAATCCTCAAAGTTGGATTTCTCAGCAAAGTCACCAAAACTCGAATCACAATCTCATATCCAATTTATCAGAAATCCAAAATATCAGAGAACTTATTAGTGTCAATTGTCACCAACAGAGATATCATACCACATTTATCACCAACAGAGATATCATAAGTATTCCAAATTGTACATCATTCATATCCAATTCTTATAACCCAAATTCAAGTCAAACTCATAAGTTAATCCGCGTACTCATAATCAATTTCAGGTCATATCAAAAACCATAATCACTTATACCACATAAGTCAAACTATAAATCGACTCCAAGTTAATTTTTCCGCAAGTGTTATTTGAAATTTTCTGTCATTATTATTGATTTTTAACCTCAAACAAATATTTTATTGTAGCCTTTTTTTTGTGTTTAACACTATACATTCTGAAAATTAATTTTTTCAAATTAGTTTTATTTTTTATTATAAAGATTTTAAAAAAGGTTTATTTTAGGTTTATATTAAATTTATTTTTAATTTTTTTATTTAGAAAGTTTATTTTATGTTTTTTTGCAGATTATTTTAGGTATATTTTGGAGATTTCAAAAAGGTTTATTTTAGAATTTAAAAGTCTTATTGTTAGTTTATTTTAGGTTTATTTTAAATTTATTTTTTAAGTTTGTTTGATGCGAAAATTTTTATTTATACTTATTTTAAGTTTATTTGAAGTTTATTTTACATATTTAAAAAAAATAAAAATTAAAAAAAAATATTTTAAGTTTATTTTAGGTTTATTTTAAGTATTTTTTAAAAGTTTGTTTAAGGGTTATTATTGGATTTAAAATTTAAAAGAAATTTAAAATAAAAATTTGGAAAAAACAATAAAATCAACTATAGACTAAATAGCAAAAAAAGCACGAAAAATGAAAAAAATGCAAAAGTTGATTTATAAAAAAAGATAAAAAAAAATTCAAAGTAGGCCAAAAATAAAATATTATAAAACAAGGACTGAAATTTTTAAAAAAATGTATAAAATAATGTATATTTAAACATTATTTAAAATTTTTAATATTTTTATTTTAAGTTTTTTTATTTAAGGTTTATTTATGTTTTTTTATTTAAGCAAAAAAATTGGATTGTCGTACGGAAGAGATGAAATCGGTATGGGTTCATAATGGAAAAAAGTAACCCCATAAAAAAGACAAAAGAACGTGCATGGAAAAAATATGAACTGTCAGATCGAGCATTCGTAATGAAATTTTCAAAGGATGCTATTTTTGTAAGTTGGCCCCTTTTTTTGCCGAGGTATGGGCCATCCATTACGGTCTGAAGTGGGCGAGAGATCAAGGCTGGAGCAAGATTATAATGGAAACTGACTCCTCTCTGGCTCATCATTACATTACTCAACCTTTGTCTTGGAAGGGCTGGCAATCTAATCTCTTTTAGGACACTAATCACTTGCTTAAACACAATTGGAATGTCGAACTTAGACGTGTTTCATGAAACCAATTGTTGTGCTCATTATATTGCTAGGGAAGGCCTTCTTAGATTATTAGATTTTGCTACTTGTAGTTGTATTCTGGATGGCCTTTCTCGAATTGTGTATTTGGATTCTATTGGGTTATTCCTTTTTTCTATTAATTATATTTATCCCGCTATACAATTGTAGGATCAATCTAGTTGAGCAAACAATTGTGTAATATCATTAATATACAAGTTCAATTTAGTTGATTTGACATATTAGTGTATTGATCATTTAAAAAAATAAAGAATGAATTAAGTTAAAAATATATGGTCAAACTTATTTTTTATTTTACTTTTGAAAATAGAGAATAAAATAAAGGTAAGTTGGTTTATGAAATTTTAAAATTGAATTTTTATTAAAAATAAATATATCAATTTAAAAAGAGTATTAAAAATGCTATTATATATATAACCAAACAAGTTCACCAGAAAAAAGTCCGAGACTCCAACGAAACCTTAATACACGAGCGGATTTTACGCGAGCGGCACAGAGACTGAAGGAGAGTGGCAAGGTTAGAGTAACACAAGTACATTAAATCCGATTAAGTGTAAAAAATGGCGTGAAAAAAGAAATATACCAAAAAGGGTATCACAATTTTGGTTGGCGACAAAGCCATCGAGTACCCTTTACCAACCCCACATCCAATTGAAATGTCTCAATTGACTCGCTTCACCAACCACACCATCTCTCTCTCTCTCTCTCTCTCCGCTTTTATAAAAACGGCCCAAAGTCGCTGCCTTTTTGGTTGATCCAAACACTTTACCTCCAAAAGCACCCTTCTTTTGCTGCTTCTCAATCCAAAGCAGACACTCCTCAAATGGGTGGTGAAGGCAAGGTCTTTACTTTGGCTGAAGTTGCTCAGCACAACACTCCCAAGGACTGTTGGCTTGTCATTGAGGGCAAGGTAATGCATGTCTTATTCTTTTGATCCAGTTTTTGGGTTAGTTGACTCTTCTGTTTTTATGGGTTCGTATTGTTTTGGATAAAGATTGGATCTTTGGCTTCTGTATATAAGGTTGCAATCTTGATTTGATGGATAGTTGAATATGTTTGATAAGGATCGACTATGCCTTGATTTGCCTTGATCCTTGTAATTGACTATGCCTGATTTGCTGTTCTGATTTGTTCTTGCTTTGTTTGCTTGATTTTGAAAATGGTGGGGATTTGTAGATCTGTTTTACGTATCACAAGTCCTACCACATCTGATTTGTATGCTGAAGATTGTGTTAATGATTTATGGTAGACTGCTCTGGTGAGATTAACTGATAGAAGTATCTTATTCCTGTGTTCAGTTTGTTTTATTGGATTATGTGAAGAGTATGTTGGAAGTGTTGAATTTATCAAGTACCCTTAGATGCTTGTAGAGTTAGTGATGTTTTGCAATGATGTGGACTGTGGAAATGTAATTTTCGTTCATGAAGGCGTCATTATGATAATTTTCTGAACATTAACTCTTTGGTTTCTCATTTTTGTCGCTCACATCTGTTGAGTAGTTCAATGAATTAGCACATGTAATCCGCTTACAAAAGTATAAGCTTTAAGCTTTGTACAAGCAGTTTTTCTTTTTGTAATTTTTTAATGTGTGTAAGCACAATCTGCCTCAGCATTATATGGATGCAAATTTTTTGAATCACTATGATCAACTATTGTTGAATTGTCCTGTCTGTTTATTTCCCTTGCATTTTCTATAGTAATCAAGAATGATTACAGAAACTACATGTATCTGTTTCTCAATTGAATGACAAGATGCATAAAATTTGAAAATTTGTAGCTTTGTTGCTCAAAGATTTTGCGTATATGCCTATATGCTTTATCATCCATTGAGTTTATCTCATTGAGCTTTTTCATGGGATTGACATGTTAATTTGATAAGTTTAGACCCTCATATTTTATTGTAGGCACTATTCTGCTCATATTTCTTGGCAATGTAAGAGCATGTAGCTAGTAACAGCCTAAACGGAGAATAGTTTTTGAATTAGATGGCAGTTTATCTCAGAATTTGAGATTATTTATTTAGCAATTGACTTGACATTGCATCGTTGCTTCATTAGCAATATCCTTTTGTTGAAATTATGGTATCTTTTCATAGGTATATGATGTGACAAAATTCTTGGAGGACCATCCTGGTGGTGACGAGGTTTTGTTGTCAGCCACAGGTATGAATTTGCTCAACTGTTTGTCAACAGTTGTGGACATAAAATCAATTTATGCATATACCGGCCGTTGGAACTCATTTTGATTTCGGTTTTACAGGGAAGGATGCAACTGATGACTTTGAAGATGTCGGCCACAGCACCAGCGCGAGAGCGATGATGGATGAGTTTTTAGTTGGTAGCATTGATTCTTCAAGCATCCCTACCAAGACAACGTACACCCCGCCGAAGCAGCCTCACTACAACCAAGACACGACATCAGAGTTTGTCATCAAACTCCTGCAGTTCCTCGTTCCCCTCCTAATCTTGGGTTTAGCTTTCGGAATTCGTTTCTACTCCAAATCAAGTGCAGCATAAGTCTTTGAAACCGAAACAGGAATTTGGAGAAACATTTAAAATAAGCTTGTAACTTATTACCAAATCCTTGTTGCTTACTTTAACGAGATCTTAGGATATTCTGAGTTGGGATGAAGTTGGCGTTTTCTTTTTCTGCCCCTGTTGAATTTCAGTATTTCATATCACAGTCGTTTCTTTTCGCATGCCATTGGTAATTGCAGTGCTGTCTCAGTTTTTATCAACTTGCAAGAACTCAAATCTGTTTTCCAAGAATCAATCCCCCTGATAATTTCGTGCTCACTTGATCTTGATAGACAATATGGCTACAGTGAAAGTGCAAGATTCATTGAGTGATGAAGTAATATTCATACAGCCATTCAAACTTGCAACAGTCTACCAATGAAAAATATTTGAAAGAAATAATTTTTTAATCCCTAGGAATTGGACATTGCGGATCTGATTTTATGATCTTACTCCATTTGAATCATCCAAGTGCACTGCACTGCAAAGAATTATATTTTGTATTCTGTGTATACTCAATTAATATATTATGTATGTATTCAACAGTATTCAATAAAAAATATGTTTTTATAAAATTTGTCAAATAAGTTTTCAATTTACTATAAAGAAAATAACATACAATTGAACAATTAGCATACCAATCCTGAATAGATTATCTGTCAACAGATAAAAAAAAACTCTAAAGATTGGTTGGTGTTTGTTCTTTTTCTAAATTAAGAGTGAGATTATTTTAGAGTTAACAAATCGAATAAGTTTAAAACGAAACAATAAGAAGAGCAATACATTTTTTAAGAATTTCAATAAGCCAAATATGCCTGCAAAACTAACACCAACAATCCATAATAATTTAGCTTCTGATATCTGATTCATTTTCTATTCAAGAATCACATTGTTCTTAACTTTCAAGAGAAAATGTTTATTTTCTAGGCCATCTATATTAGAGCTAATCCAAGTGCTTATCTGAAAAAAAAAAAGACTAACTGAGGCTAATTGCACTAAAATTCTATTACTTAATTTTTTTGTCTTTTTGTGTCATTGTTGATTCCCTGAAACTTCAATGCAGGATAATTTGAATTTGGCGTCATTGCTTGTGATTTGTGGTCAGTCAAAACCCAATATATATTTCTTTAATCAGTGAGTTCCTCCAGTTGATGCAAACCTGAATATATTTGTAGAATTTTTATTGGTTATTTAATTTTTTACATTTTCTACTCTGATTTGAATTCAGCTCTATCTTTCCATTCTCCAGTTGATTTGAATTCTAACACATGGTTCAAGTAGATATAGGCCATGCATGGTTACTTACAAAAGATTTTATAGGATTGTTTAGTTGAGGAAAAAATTCATTGTTTTTTAGAAAATTAGAAAACATAGATGAGAAAATGAAAAATTTGTTAAAAAAAATTGAGTAGCAAACATATTTTCTAAATGTTTTTAATTTTCAGAAAATAGAAATAAAACAGAACTTTTTTCTCAACTAAACATATCCTCTAATTTTTAATTAAAAAAAGTTGAAATATTTAGGTCAGAATAATTTGGAAAACTTATAATATGAATTGGACCAAAAAAAAAAGGCTGGTGCCACAAATGCCATAACTGGAGTAAAATTATTCACTCTAGGATTAAATTCTTATCCCAACAATTATAGCATGCTAATTATTCATTGCATCAATCATTACTCTAGTAATAATTTTCCATTTTCTCTAACTCACAGAAAGCTAAATGTGTATTCAAATCAGTATTTTATAACAATGATTATTAAAAATTCGGTTGGAAGAATTTTACCGTCTGGAAGGATTTACTCTGATTCCAATGCGAATTAGTTAGATATTATAAAAAGTATATGAACATCAGATAATTTAATAAAAAAGATTAGTTTTACATGATGTTTAGCAAGAAACGTGTTTACAACATTTTTACATTATCAAAGTCATCTACAGCGATTATCACAAGAAAGAGGCCGTAAACAAGAATCAAATCTACACCAATTACACTTGAATATCAAAACAGTTTTACACTCGCATACAACAAAGAAAAGGACAGCACCTACAACTCTTAGATAACACCACATTTGGATCTGCTTATGCTAGTAGATAATGCTGACATAAACACGACACTGACATTATCATTCTCCAAATATCCACCCTTTGTAATCATCGACATTTTTGTAATCTTTCGCGGCGAAAAACAGTATAAGAATCTGCAAAATGAGGAACTGCATTCCCTCTTCCCCGATATTTGTTTTTGGTATCAACCTGCAGGGGATAAGTTTAGCGATTGGGAACTACAACAAAGGAGAAAGGAGTTTTGAAGTTGGTGCATCCTGGTAGACATGTAGAGGTTCATAAGAAGCCTATAACTGCAGCTGAAGTCATGAAGAAGAATCCCAGGCATTTCGTGACGCAGCCTGATGTGTTTGAGTATCCATGGATTGTGGTTAAGCCTGAGTCTGTAGTGAAACTAGGGGAAGTTTTCCTCATTGTTCCTAATCACACACTCTATAATTTGCTTAAAGCTCACAGGGAAAGAAGCCGGAATTCTCCCCTCCACTGCCGGTCTCCGAAGAATCATGCTCAGAGGAAAGATCAGAAACAGAACTTGAAGAGAAAGTCTGATGCCGGCATGACTCCTAAGCGTAGAAACCAAAATCGGTGGCTCAAACAATCACTTCTTACACCATCCTGCATTGGAACAAATTTCCAGGAGCGAGACTCTACATCTGATGACAGACTGAGAAAGCAATCCAAAGTAGATTCTTGGCCAAAAGGGATTTCCAACAGTAAACACGCCACTGAATTTGAAGACAGACCAGTTGATGCTTCCACATCGAGGATTATATCTTCGGTTCTGGAGGACAGTCTTGTTACTAACGCAGAATTATCTGCAATAGTTCCTAGAAGCAATAACAAAGAGTTACAGGAGGTCAAATTTAGGAAGCTTAAATCTTTCTTAAGGAAACCAGACAGTGTTCGGAAGTCACTGCAACTAAAGGTTTCTTTTAACTTGCCATCTGACAACGAAAACCAGGAGAAAAGAGAGAGAGAATCTCGGACAGAGTTTACCAGCAATTCCTGCAGTTTCACAGAGTTTCTTGTTCATTCTGCAAACCTTGTTCAAATTTAAGTCGGAAAATTTTGTTCCTCTATTAGGTGATTAAGTATTAATATGGTAAAGATTTTTATATTTACTTGTGTTGGTTCACATAATAGCCAATAATTTTGTTTTTCAACAGAAAACCTGTTCTTCATCTATGGCTCCAACTGTTTATGTTATTCATCATCATTTGCTGCAATCTATATGTTCAATCGAAGGTAATGATTGAGTATTTCGAATTCATATTTTGGCTAGCTTAGACCAAGTTCTGGCACTGAAAAGATCAAGCTTGACATAACATTTCAACCATTTATCAACGTTTCCCTTCAGATTAAGACTGATTAAAAAACAAAATACAAGGCAAAATGTTGAAATTCTGTCGTTCTAATTTAGAAATGGCGCAATCCTAGAGAAATTTGCTAAAAAATCATACACACTTGTCCAAAAAATTCTTTTATATATACAAAATCTCAAACAATGTCATATATATGGAACACCAAGCAACACTGAAACTGTACTATCCAAGCTCTAACAGTTTCTTGCAAGAAAAGAAAGAACACCTCTTCTTGCTAATTCAAAACATTGGAAATCATATACGAGGCCAAGATGAAAATTTATGAAACTAAAGTATAAAACGTCAACAGTTGTTTGGTGCGTTACTCAGTAGATGAAGTAAAAGATTCTGGTAAGATGAATTACCTAATCAGTGCTTGCACATGTTCTCTCAATCACCCTAGAATCTGTTCTTTGATAGTTCTTTGAGGGAGAACTTGATCCTCTGGAAGAACTATGTGCAAAGAAGCTCAATTTGCCGATTTTCTTAGAGAAAGAACTCATGAATTTACGAGAATGAGACTTTTGCATGTCCCTTTTCATACAAACGTGTTCTTTCTCTAGATCATTTAATCTCATCCACAACCTAGCTAGCTCAAGTTTTAGTTCTCAGTTTTCTCTCCTCAATGAAGCATAATTGTCTCGAGGGGACATTGCTATGCTGAGGGCGCCACTACTGATCCGCCGAGACTGGTGCATTGGCTTGTGGTCTTCATCAGCATAAGAACAGCCTAGTGCATTTCTGAGCCTTATTTGCTCAAAATAGAGCACTTGAACCATAGCTTGGAGGGGGAGGCGTTCATTTTGTGCAGCATGTGCACCAGCTTCTTGTGAGAGCTTTTGGAATCAATCAGTTTGCAAAGCTTCTTCCTGTCTGAATCTGGTAAACCCTGATGAGCCTGCATATAACATTTGAAAATATATAGAAAAACAAATGAGCATCATGGATCATTCTATGATAGTTATAGGAAGTAGTAATGCTTCCTTTTCCAGTTGAAAGAGGCAAAGGAAAATAACATCAACACGTACTTTTAGGTAAATATCAATTGCTCGATAAAACCCATCATGAATTGTGCGTGCATGTGATGGTAAAGTCTCTGCAATGATCATGAACTTGGCAAGCTTGAGATTTGC
>CAODLS012581451.1:0-11384 GCA_948243855.1 Flueggea neowawraea
TATTCCACATACAATCATGCATCATCTTTTCCTTTATTCCATCATTTACAAAATGCTCTTGTATATATACCCATATATACTTTATTTTCCATATCAAAACATTAGTTAATAATAATCATATCCCAGATTATTAATTAATCCAATAATTATTAGTCCATATTTCATGTCAAACCCGACATATCAAAAATAGCATATACTCAATTTTGAAAGACACGACTTATTTGTCTGAAACTGTCATTTCACTCACTTGGTATCCAAAGCTGCGTATCCAGTCAAACACCGCTCGTGGGTGGCTGCTCCTGCTGGCAGACACATGGAGCTATACAAATACAATAGACATCAAGATACAATATGATATAGTATTGTGGCAATACTAGATGCATTCATGCAATGAAAATGCCAACTAACTCTCGACGGCGTCAAAGACTTATGCCAAAATACCCATACTCTCATTCTGATCTATACCCAATCGATCAAACACTCACATTGGCTGCAATCAGCCTCCCAAGCAAGGATCTAACATCAGATCCTACAAACAACTTCAAAATCATCAAGAATCCCAACCTTCAAGTTCGGATTTCTTGACCCACCCGACACAAATCGTCAAATCTTGACATCCAACATCATATCTGTGTATTTCTAACACCTATCTATCATAATACATCAGATACAACTCTGGATCTGATGAGAAATCTACCAAAATCCGAAACCCTAGCTCGGATCAAACCCATTTTGTTCAAACACGAAATCCTTGGGAACCGAAGCTAGAATCTTATGGTTACAACCTTAACCAAGCTTAATCTACCCATATTTAACTTCCTTTACAACAGAAAAGGAAGATTTCAACAAAACCCCAAAATTTATTCAAAACCTTATATGAACAAATGATGACAAAAATGATAGAAAGAAGAGATTAAAGGATGATTATTACCTTAAGAATCGCAAAGAAAGTGCTGAGGAGTGATTGCAATTGTAGAGGTGTAGTTGAGAGAGGAATTTCGGTGGTTGAGATGAGTTATGACAGAAGAGAGTCGTAGATGGGTGCCTTTGTAGACCCTAGGAACTGAAACGTGGCATTTCATTTAATGCCCGCGGAAGAGACCCATCTATGCACGTTGACCATTCCTCTACGCATGTTGACCGAGTACTATGTGCATAGACGAAGCTCCTGTGTGCCTAGACGGCAGATCTGGTGACCTTTCCCTTACGGATCAAGGATCAACGTGCGCACCACCTAGTACTATGCACGTAGATCACCATGCTTACCACGGTTTCAAGTCCAATTAACATCCAATGTCCGTAGACATCTCCAACGCACACAGACGTGCGCAGACACGTTCACGGTCTGGATCAGACATCCATATACCCACGAAGTGCAATCACCTACGCACATAGACGTCCTCCTAACCTCAATCTATGCGCGTAGAACGCTCCTCAATGCACACAGATGACCTGCTATGTGCTTTGCACACACAAAACCACCTACAAACATTCTCGATCGAAGTTTAACACCTCGAAAGCCCGAATTTCCCTGAAGTCTTGATGGAATACATCAAATTTTGGTCAAAACGAACGGGATATTACATTTTTACCATAGTTTAATTTAGTTATTTTGTTATTTCATTATATTTAATTAATATTTGCATATTTATTTTGGAGTAATAGAAAATTTTGGTGAAAATAGAAATTTTGTAAGTTTTGAAGTTAAAAATATTGGAACTCAAGAGAGTCGAACTCAACCAATTCCCATCCAATGAGATGAAGGGGGAGCAGGAGCAAGAGTTTCTAGTTCTCATATTTTTAAAATTCATTTTAAGAAAATTTCTAGTGGTGATAAAAAAAATTAAAGTTTTTGTAATCATTGTCCGCAGAAGTGCTCTTTCAAACATGGAAGGGGCTATGGAACATTTCAAAAACATATAATAACCAAGCATCCAAAAAAAGTCGAAATGGCGAGAGGACAAATGCAACAAACCGGGTTTGCTTCTTCTTCCTCTCAACCTAGTTTATTTCATTATAATCATGACGAATCTAGCATGGATTTTTTCCAAATGATTGTTGTTGATAATTTATCATTTAGTTTTGCTGAAAAGTTGGGATTTAATAAATGGGTTAAAGAACATTGTCAACCGGCTTATAAACCAATTACTAGACATTTGGTTAGAAAAAAATTACTTAAATTGTATAAAACCCAAAAAAAGGAATTAGTAAATTATTTTCAATCAAATGGTATACATGTTTCCATTTGTTCCGATATTTGGAGTGATCATACTTTTACTCATTCATATATAGGCATTACATGTTATTGGGTTGATAAGAACTTTATTTTGCAAAAAAGAGTTTTAGCATATAGATATTTTAATGAATCTCATTCCGTATTAAATATTTATAGATTAATTCATAACATTTTAGAAGAATATAGGTTGGTTAATAGAATTTTTTTCAATTTCATTTGATAATGCATCAGCTAATAATGCTTGTGTTAACGATCTAAATAATATTTGTCAACCGAATTTTGGTGGACGATTTTTTCATATACGATGTATTTGCCATATTTTAAATTTATGTATTCAAGATGGTTTACAAGCAATGAATGTTTATATTGAACTAATTAAAAATATTCATTTTTATATGTGGGTTCGCCTTACGACCTAACGAGAGTGGGCAAATTTTTGTATTCAAAATGGCAAACAACCGAAACGTTTTGTAAAAGATGTTTGTACCCATTGAAACGCGACTTTCAAATTACTTTCTCAATCTATTGATTACAAAAAATTATTATGTTCTTTTGCATCTCAATATATTCCAAGTAGTAATCTTTTATCTACTACTTGGAATATTTGTGAAAAATTATGCAAGTTTTACAATGTTTTAATGATGCCACTAATTTTTTAGTCATGTTTATAAACCCACTTCGCATGAGTTTTTAGAACAAGCATTAAATATAGTTGGTGCATTTAACGAGGGCAAGAAAATTGAAGAAATTCAATATTTCATCCTTCAAATGAAATTGAAATTGTTAAATTATTTTAAATTTATTCCTGATATTTATCTTGTTGCATTTATTTTTGATCTTTGGATCAACAACAAATTTGACTTTTTGAACGATATTTTAGAAACTTATTATTTATTGTTAGGATTAGAAAATGAACATGAGTTTTACAAATTGTTACTAAAGTTAGGCTTTTAATAAATGAATTATTAGAATCTTTTTCTATTGCTTGCCCAAAAGTGGAATCTGGTTCATCATCACTTCCACATATCCCTACATCCTCCTCATCATTATTCGTGGGATTCAAATTGATAGCGGATAGGCGGAAGAAACAAAAGAGTGCTTAAAGCTTTCATAAAGAATTTGAAGTTTATCTAACCATTGTTTTTTAGGTTGGTGGTGATTTTCAGATTTTAGATTTTTGGAAGCAATACAAGATGATATTTCCTACCATTTCGAAGGTTGCACTCTAAGTACTACCCGTTATCGCCTCTACCGTGGCAGTTGAACAAACTTTTAGTAGTGAAGACAACATTTTAGATTCTAAGAGATCGAGATTGGTTCCCGAGGCGTTGGAATGCCAAGTTTGTGTTGATAATTGGTCGAGGGCACTTCAAAGGATTCAAGACCAAGTCCATTCATCATTATCCAAAGGTGAGGAGTTATTTAATGGCGCTTCCACAACAAACACTTTCGACTCTAACGACGAGAGTTAATTTAGTTTTTTTTTTTCATTTTTATTTGTATTCTAATTTATCATGCATTGTTAATTGTTGTATACTTATATTGTATAATTAAATTCGGTATTGTAACCACGGTATTCCTCCACCACAAGTGAGGGCATCTAATAAAATTTAATGAGTTTTTTTTTTAATTTTGTTTAAAATTATGTGATGTAATTACTAGTAGAATAGTTAATTTGTTTGGAAATTATTAAAAAATCTTTGGAATACAATATATTATTGGTATTATAGTTAACTATTGAATATAACAAAATTTACAAACCGGAAAAAAATTGACGGGATAAAATAGCAGATTAAAAACAAAAATTTTGAAAAAAAAAAAGAGGGAACCGAATCGGCAATTGAACCGGTCAAAACTAGAACCGAATCGGAACTAGACCAAACTGTGGGAACCACGGTTTGGTTTCGGTCCCCTCATTTCACAAACCAAAACCTGTTGTTCCGGAACCAGCAACAACTCTACCCAAAACATACTTGAATAAAATATTTTCTTTGGAACTATTTACTTAGATTAATAGGATTGAAAAATCAAACATAGTATTTGCTTCCAAAAAAATTTGCTAAAAATAATAGTATAATTGAAGGGACTAGGATCTGATAGATCGAGTCACTCGGACTCGATATTAGCCACGTAAGTTCGGATAGGCTACTTAGGCACCTGATTAGCCACTTAGGTGAAATATGGCCCTCTGAGCCAGTAATAGCCACTTAGGCATCTGATATATGTATATCCACTTAGGCACTGAGTATAGCCATTTAGGCAACTGATAAGACTTTGGTATACCAAAGGCTACGCTTACCCCCATAGCATAGGTGTCCAAAATTAGAATATTTATACCGAAAACATATAACGTATAATATAAATAGAAAACTTGTGCAAATATATTTACAACCAAACATGCATACAAAATAGGTAACTATTTTATAGAAATATCGTTATTTTCAAAATGAAACACTAAGCAGAAATTACTTTTAAATATTGAACGAAACTTTGATATCAGAAATTACACTTATTTTAGACGGAAATTTTAGTCCTAGCGATATAAATTTTCAAACTTCTCAAAATTACAATTCAATTCCCAAATAATTCATAATAATATTCTAAACTTCAAACATTCAGAATATTGCAAATTTTAGTCCTAGCGATATAAATCTTTCCTAAAATATTCCAAAATTCGCATCGGCTGATGCCCAATATTCCAAGTCGCTCCAATCAACTCAAATTAACCTCCTAAACATATTTCTATGATTAATTTCATCCAATTGACTCATAATCAGCAAGAACTCCAACTTCTAAACGTTAAACCCTAAACAAATCATCATGAACTCTCCAATATTTAATTCCAAACCAAAACCCATACACATTCATGCTCATCCTAGCATAATCTAACAAAAACTAACTTAGAACCATCTAAAAGTTCGTGCAAAATCAAAAATTCTTCTCAAAACCGTCACAAACCTTAGCTCATACAACAACTTGCCAAATATCTCAAACCAAGGCTCAAATCAAATGTTTCTCATAATAAACTATCACGATATAACATCCTATAACTCCCATTTTATCAAAAATTAACAAAACTCTGAAATCCAAACCAAAAGCTGAAAATCATTTTTCCAACAAATCATGAAAAATCTTGTATAAAATGAAGAAATAAAGGGATTGGAAGCTTAATCTAAGTATTCTAACATTAATCAACCAATATCCAACATCCATTTCAACAAAATCCAACAAATCTGAACCTATTGTCCAAAATCGGCCAAAAACCTAAATCCGGGATTCAAACATGAAATGAAAGAAAAGAAGAGATTAAAAGTTCGATCTTACCTCCAGAGATGACAAGGAATGAAGGAGAGACAATGGGAGAGAGATTCAGACAAGTTGGGAGTGATTTGGAGTGAAAATGAGACGGAATTAACGAAGGGGGTCAGGTTTGGGAACTTATAAACCCTTAACATTGAAACGCTGCGTTGCACCCAAACTTGCCCAGAAAAGGCCCTTCTACGTGCGTTACACTTTTTCTATGCACGTAACGCGCTTAGATGGTTGATTCCGAACCCAGAAAATTTAGATCTAATATCAACATGCGTTGCACCACTACTATGAGCGTAGTAAAAGTCCTACGTGCGTAGACGAAGTTTCAACATTCGTAGAAGACTTCCCAGCTTCATGGATGAACTCAGATCATGATCTACATGCATAGGTTCCTCACATTGCACTCATATGACCTCCAGCAAGCCCTACGAGCGTAAATTCCCACTTTTATTGCATTTCTAATTTAAAATCATAAATCTCTTCACTCTTGGGACTAACCAAACACCAAAACTTAGCAAATGGGCACACAGAACCTCTCTAAATACCAATTCAACATTTTAGACATTAAGGATTGGATTGAAATGGAACAGAGTGCTATAGAGAACCTAGTCAAAACGGGTGAGGTGTTACAATTAAGGAGTGAATAGTAATTCTTTAAATTTGGTAAAGAACTAAAAATTTGTTAAAATTGTTAGTTAATTTATTAGTAAAATATTAAAAAAGAGAGTTGGATTGTAATTGAGAGTAAAGTTTAGCTCCAAATTCGAGATAAATAATAAGATAAAATATTATATTTTAAAGAAGGAGGTAGAAAGTATTGTTGCAGATGCTCTAAGTAGATATCGAAAAAATGCAACGACAAATTAATGCAAGTTCACTTTTTTGATAATAAGTTGAAAGATCATCACGCACGCACATGCTATATTATTATAATGATTATAGAATTCTGGTAGTAAATGCAAAGGTTGGGGTAGTTTTGCCTACTAAGAGCATTTCCAATGCGTTAAACTCTTCAGTGTTTCAGGAACTTTCATATTAACAATTTATTGAACTTTTCACTCATTATACTATCTCTTCATAATTTTTAAACTCTCATTATACTCTACTGTGGAACTTGTAATCACTTCACTCATTATTTAATTTATTTATAATATATAAGTAGTAACAAATAGATTTATTTCACATAAATATTTTTGTGAGTTAATATTTGAGTTAAAAATATTATTTGAAATATATCTATCATGAAAATTATTTAATTGATTTTTAAAAACAAAATAAAATGGTAGATTGGATAAATATTTAAATTAAAACAATATAATTATTAATCTTGGTTTCTTATTCACAAATGAAGTCTTATGTAGACTTCAGGGATTACAATATGAAAATTATACATGATTGACCTTGACATGTGGCCAACAACTTTAATGAAGCCATAGACTAATCATACAGACCTTTAACATGTGATTGACATCTTTAAGAGAATGGACAAACACAGTACATACTCGTGTACCGACACTACTTTTACAGAATCCAAAGAGATAAGATTCTCTTTTTGACTAGACAACACATTATTACAAAATGACAAGTATAGTGGTAGACATAGTGGCAGACATCTTTAATTACTTTTCTAATGGTAGAGTAGGAGGCCAACTAGTAGCCTGTGTCCATGTGCCACCTGATAGATTTGGATGATGGATAGGACAAGCATCATTCCACAACTAAGAGTATTCTTCCTCTAATCAAGAATCATTGTTGTTTCCGAATGGTTCTTTCTTGGTACGGTAGCTTGGAGAAGGTTAAACTGGTGCTCCTTGTTGTAGTTCCTCCATTACTACATCATGGACTGGCGATGAATTTTCATATGGTCCTTCAAACATTCCAATGGAACTAGGCTACATATCAACTAATGAAGGAGCTATGATGACTTCAATGTGCCTGGTCTGAAAACCTGCTAACATTGTAGGCGATGGTGAAGATGAATTGTTGAACCAACATAGATATTCCACCATTTTTTCTCTTAAAATTGGATTTCCTTCAATGGCTATCTTATGAGTAATGATAAGACACCATAGAAACCGTAAAAAGTCTTTAGTAAACGAACTGATCATCAGAAATGGTTTTGTGATGAAAGCATAAGATGGATTGAACATGAAATATCTAGGAATTAGACTAGTGAAGTACACCTTAGGAAGCTGTGATCTGAAGTGAACTATGTGAGTCATTGAAAATGTATGAATTTGCTCTGGAGTTTCCATGCCATGTAATCCTGGAGGGAATTGTCTCTTTTGCATGGCCACCATGTACATAGGGCTAGGATTTGAAGGGCTTTCTATGAGGATAAGAGGAATTGAACGCCAAAGAACAATTAACTGGGCAGATTTTTTCATTTGGACAAGAGAGATAGTCTACAATGATGTTCTAATCTCATTTTATGTGTGTAATATCCTGTACTTTCCAATTATGGTCCTTATAGTTTTCGAACATGACATTGAGGACTTTTGGGAATACCAGTGGATGGTTTATGATGATTATGATGAAATCATATTAAGTTGGATGTTGTTAAGTGTTGGAAATGATTCGGGATGAGTTCGGTATCAAGAGAAGTCAAGAAGGGAGAAACAAGACATCTAACGTACATAGGTATAAGACTAACGTACGTAAGGATAACCTAACGTACGTAAGACTAAGCCTAACGTACGTAAGGCAGGCAGAACTCACGTACGTGAGAAATACGTGTAACATACGTGAGTTGGGCTTCCAGAATGATTCAAGTACATGAGATTTAGGGGTGATGTACGTGAGGTCGGGTCTAGTGCATCCAGAATTGATTTTGAGCCTCGATAACGTACGTGAGATGTCCATACATGTACATAAGGGTACCTTAACGTACGTGAGACATAGATTGACGTACGTGAGGTGTGTTTCAGACGCCTTTAAAATATCCAACAAAACCGAATTTTTGTCATTCACCACTCTTCTCATTCAATCAAAACTCTCTTAAATCGTCTGGGATTTCAGAGCTTGGTTCGTCCATCATCCATAACCATTTTAAGAGATAAGATTATATCTCTTTCTTGGATTTAACATCTCTTTCATGCATTAATCCATCAAATCTGTTTTAGTCCAAATGGGTCTAGGGTTCAAATTTTTGAATGATTCTGAGTTAATGGATGCTAATGATTGTTAGATTAGAGTTCAATGAGGTCAAAGGAACATGTTTCGAGCCTTGAATCAAGAGATTTGGTGTGTTTTTGGAGAAGCTAGGGTTTGTTTTGGATTTTACCAAATTGTGGGAAATCTGTTGATTGTTGTGTAATCTAAGTTCAAATTAGTGTTCAAGTGATGAATTTGAGTGGGAATGCTTGTCTGATTTTATCGGTAGTGAGTGGAACACAATTGTGACGTTTTCGTAAATATTTTCTCGACGCGGCAGCATTAGGGCATTTTTGCAAATACTTTCTGTCGTAGATAGAATTGTGAATTTTAGAGAATTTGAGGATAAATATGATTTTTGGGATCATAGGGATTGACTTGTAATTTTTACGAGTTCGGGATAAATTCGTGTTTTCTAAGAGTTAGGAGTCGAATTTAGGAATTCTGACTTATGAATTGCGTGTCAGTAATCTCAAGGTACATCGGGAACAGCTTCATGAATTGTCGAGTCTCGGGGACCAAACTATAATTTTATGTAGATTTTGAATTTTGACTCGAAAGTGATAGATCCACTTTCGGATTATATTTTGGGAGACTTTGAGAGTCTTCATTTGCATTTTCATATCATGCATTTGGTATTTTCCACAGTATCGCATTGTGATATTTGTGTTGTGTTATGTGTACAGCTTCCTATTCTTGCCAGCAAGATCAGCCACCGATGAGTGAGAATTGACTGGTACTTTGACTTGGATTGTCAAATGAGTAAATAGCAGCTTCAGACACATTGGTTGTGTCTCAAACTCTATTGACTAGTTTTTGATGTGTTGGATGATATATGAAAATGGACTAATCTAAAGGATTGGCAGGGATAAAACTGGTTATTTGTGTAATAATCAGTGTTGGTTTTGAACTGATATATATGTATTATATATCTTTGATATGATTTGAAATGCTGGATTGCATGATATGATTTTGTACTATATGATAGTACATTTTGGTTTTTGATATGGGGATACATGTGCTACTAGGTATGTAGCATTTGGTATACTAATGATTGATAAAGCCCAGCTACCAGGGTTGTCGGTAGCCATGTTGCCCCGATAAGGCACGTGATTTGTTTATGATAGAGGTAGGTCCTCATCACTATGGTTGGTTCACACATTTCGTGATATTTGGCAGAGTCCATATCACGCTTGCTTAGTCCCATATCGCTTGTATATGTTTTGACATGAAAATATGGATTTAAAATCTTAAATGATTTTAATACGCCTTCGTGGATGTTGTATGCTGTGATTGCAAATGGTTTTGAAATGAATTTTCGAAAGGCTATTATTGTATAGCGTGTATATTTATATACTATTGAGTACTGCTTGTGGTATTTGCAAACTATTTTTAAAACAGACTCTATGAGGCACATATGAGGCGCTCTAGAGTGTTATTCCTCACTGGAATTCACCCCCGTTTTATTTTTTGTTGTTGATGATTCTATCTTCTAGGTGCACAGATTTTGGCTTCGGCATAAATTCCGCATATCGGACACCCGTGAGGAGACATTTTGGTTAGTGATGCCTATTCTTCGGGCTTCTTTCATTTTGTAGAGCTCCGTACCATATTACTGTGGGGTGTTGGGTTGTCTGTATACTCTGATATATTTATTGTATTTAATTTTACCAGAGTATATGATTTGTATACATTTAGTATATATTTATATATTGAGTTATATATAAATTGTTTTAAATTATAAAATGTTTTTCGAATAAATGTTTTGGAAAATTAAATGATGGGTAGCAATTCTGATTGTTTGGAAGGCTTGTGCGGGATGGGCCGACTTCCACAGACGGTCCGCCTCGTACACCAGTCATGGTCCCGGGAATGGGTCGTGACAATATGTTTCATCTCGAACTCATATCTATTGAACCAATCTTTTAATCTCAAGCACTGGCCATCTAGAATTTCTTTATTTTTAAATTCTAAAATTTTGGGAAAAGATGAATTATCCATTTCAACCAAAAATTTATGACCAATCAGGTGAAAACCAAATTTCTTGATTCCATACTTCACAGCCAAGATTTCCTTGTAGACTGTGTGATAGTGCTTTTCCAAATCAGAAAATTGACCACTGGCAAGACAATAGTGTTCGCGTCCTCTTTTGTCGTTTTATTCTAGCAGCACTGCTTCTCAAAATTCATCACTTATGTCTATCTGAAAAATGCTTTTTCCCTACTGAGACTTTTTAAAGGTGGAGGCTTTTCACAAAGTTGGTTTAACTCCCAAACAGCTATTGTTTGTTCAGTACCCAAAGGTGGGGCATTTTTCTTAAGCATCTTTGAAAGTGCACCGATATGTTTAACAACTCATGGTAAGGAATTCTTAACATAATTGACAATGCCAAGAAAATACTGGATCTCTTTTCTAGAGAGATTCTCATAAGGGAACTGGGTCAAACCTTCCGCTAAATGATGCCCAATTTGATAGCTTCCATTTTCAAAGATAGAACCAAGTTACTCGATTATAGGCTGGACCAAGATACTTTTCTTCCTAGATAACATAATCTCGTACTTGTCAGCTAGTTCAAAGAATTGTTGAAGTAGGACTTCATGGGCCTTGTGATCTTCTGAGAATAGAAGAATATCATTAATGTACATAGGGCCGAATAAAGAATGGGCTCAAAGATTCTAAGCAT
>CAODLS012581510.1:0-16918 GCA_948243855.1 Flueggea neowawraea
AATCTTGATGGATAGAGATTTAATGTATTCTGATTGCTTTTCTTGTATGTTAGTTATTATAATTTAGATTATTGTGGTGTATGTTTCTTTTTTTTTTTATATAAATTGTAAGTTTTAGGTTTTTGTTTCAATAATTCATTTTGCCTGTGCTCACCAGAAATTGGATTATCAACTCTTTATTGCTGATCTTCTGTAGAAATTGGACAGGCTCAAGGAGAACCACATTGCACATGGGCATAATAAAGGAACAGACAATTGACATGACTATATTTTTATCTAAAACTTTAAGATATTAGATTATGAATCCTTATAACTTATATGCCCAATGGCTGAGCCAAAATTTGAGTTAAGCAAGTACTAGGTATAAATATATAGGAAAAAATGCTCATAGATGATATACAACATTAAAATAGAAGAAATTCGAGTGGCCTTAAAATTAAGTAAAATATGTGATTTAATTAATTGATGAGAATATTTAGCAAATAGTAAGGTTTTACTTTTCAAATAGCATGGTTTTAATTCAACAATTAAAATTAAGTTGTTGGACTAATTTGACTAATATTAAAATTAGAAAGACCTAATTAAAGAATATATAAAACCTCGAGGACCAAGTAAGAGCTTGAGCCCCTACTTGTCCTTGAGTGACCCCGCCACTGTATATACCCTCCACACACTGCACATCTATTCAATGTGAGATTTCTTCTATTCAAATTTGTATATCTAATAATAACCTCCTAAGCGTACGAAGCTTTTCCATATTAGGCTCAAGCTTACTTTCTCTACAACATAAATCACTTTGAGTATTATGGAATTTTCCTTGGGCCTACACAACACAAGTGCCAATGTGAAATTTTAACACAATAGCACTTTTCATGACTTACCCACTCACAAGTTACACTAGGCAAGAGCTTTACTTGTCAACACAGTTGTTTATTAGCGCATGATGTCACCAAGAGCTCCTTCTTATGACTTCCACCACTTCAGTCTACGAGATTATTCTGTCTACACTATTTTTTATTCAGCTTATATCAGTCAATATAAGTCTTCAACATATTACAACACTCATTCCAAACTACCATTGCCATGTTCCATGTCCTAATCATACCGTCAACTTTAATACAACTTGTTGGACTTGAAAAACTTTGGAAAAAGCGCATCACGTGAAGAAATAGATAAATAGGTTTGATACCACATTTTTTTTCAAAATCTTAAAACATTAGGTTATGAACTCTTATTACTCTTATGTCTTTCACACACTCTACAACTATTCAATGTCAAATTTATTCTATTCATACTTGCATATCTAAGAGATTCAATTTTTTTACATATATAGATACTGACAAAAACATCTCACATTAATATTTTGTTTCTGAATAGAAGTTCAACAAACGAGAGTGACTAATTTATAATATATATAAAATTTCTATCGTTAATTTTGTATATTTTACATGCAACCAGTTGTAACATTTCTTTGTATCTGTCAGGTTTTTCCCCGTTTTTATGTCATGGATTCTAATACCGCGAAAAAATTTTCAGTAGTGGAGATTTCTACTGTTTGCTAATCCACTATTTCGTGACTTAGTCTATTAATAAAATTTACACCTATAAAAACTAATATTACATTTAAAATTGAATATTAAATTACCATATATTCAAAATAGAATATCTTTTTGCTTAAGAAAGATTGTGGCAAAAATGAGATCTTTCATAAGCCAGAACAGCCCGACTAGAAAATATTCTACTGTTGATAGTACTCTGGCACTTCGATCCTCTTAAAGTTCAAAAGAACGTTTTCCCTCTCAACAAAATGAATCATAACCTGATTGACATTTGCAACAAATATGGTTTTAGAGGCCACAATAGCACTAATTTTGGTAGGCTTATATATTTACTTATAACAATAGTTGGACTTATTTACTTAAAAAAGGAAGGTTTAGTTTTTTGGTAGACTTGTACTTCTAAGAAAAAAAAAGTAAAGAAATATGGAAGCAAAAGGTCGTGGGTTCGATTTTTTGTAGAAACAAAAATGACTTAAAAAAAGATCATTAACTCACCAATTGGTATACTAATCTAGTAGACTTCATAACAAAATATCATTAAATTCTTAAGGTAGTCACCTACCTTTTTTGATAAACATAAAACGGAAAGGCAAATCAATGCGATTGATAGTTACTACCCTATGCTCCCAGTAGTGATGGAGGAAAACAAGGCACAGGGGGTTTCGGGGCCCCACCTCGTTCGGTTCTAGTTAATATCATATATAATATATATAGTATATGTATATGGCATAGTACATGTATAATATAGTATTTTATTGATATAATATTATATATATATAGTAAAAACTTAATCAATTTGCAATTTAATTATAAAAAATCAATGCTAGTCATTTTGATGTCATAAAAATTTGCAATGATCAACCTTATTATAATCACTCTATTTGTTATCAAACTCCACTAAAAAATGCTTCAAGGGGCTGAATTTGACAATAATTATCTAATATTTACAAGTGGATGTTTCAGATTCAAACTTTAGTGGAGATAGGAGGTAAAATAATTGTTTTAGACTTTCATCCACCCCTCTACCTTTTTTAAGAAAAAGAAAAAGAAAACTCCACCAAAAAATTCTTGTTGGCTCGGAGCAAATGTTTCCCCTGGCCTGCTGCGAATTCTTTTAACGAATGAAAGAAAAGGGATTCTGCCATGGAACAATAATTCACTAAAATAATTATTTACTTGATTGTTTTAGCCTTTTAGGTAATAATTACAAAAGGAAATTCTCATATCACTAAATTTTGTCACGCACATAAATCATTTCTATCATGTCGATGCCTTGGTAGCTACGAATGTAGGACTTTCTAATTACTCTAATTTAATCTTTACATGATAGGGTGGATGACCCTCTTTGCATGTCGGCGGATCCCAAGCCAATTAGAGATGATTCATGATAACATTCTCAAGTCAAAGTTTATTTAGTGCTTCGAATTTTTCTACCTCTCCATGGTAGTGGAAGAGGTAAGCCGTAAGACCATTATGAATTCTTTAATTAAAACAAAATTCATTCCATGCTACTTGTTAATATTTGATTAATTTAAATTCAACTTGAATAGATGTTTATTGACATTAAAATTCATTTTAACTAGTAAATTTTTATATTAAGATTCAAATTCAGAACCTCTTAATAATTAAGAGAGTACATAACACTCTATTAGAATTCTTATAGAAAAAAAAAATTGTGTGATGTCTTGTCACAATTTTGTTCATTTCTTTTAATAATTTATTTTGACTTATATACACCATTGCTTTTGATTATTGAACTAGAAGCATTATGAACTATAAAAGAGGGAATTCACTTTCATCGTGGTATCCATCTGCTGGCAATTTTCTACTAGGTAGGAGGATTTTAATGACTATTTACTTAGTGGTTGTGTGAAAGTATTGATTGCCATCAACCATGCAATACTAACTTAAGTGCCGATGTTTGGTACAAACACATTATTTTTGTTTTATTTTAATTGTTGATTGAAAAAAAATAATTTAAAACTTAATTAATTTTAAATTATATAAAGAAATAATA
The DNA here is from genome assembly GCA_948243855.1 of Flueggea neowawraea. Lineage (NCBI taxonomy): Eukaryota > Viridiplantae > Streptophyta > Magnoliopsida > Malpighiales > Phyllanthaceae > Flueggea > Flueggea neowawraea. Next base: position 3,577 of record CAODLS012581510.1, read on the forward strand.
TAGATAATTATAAAGTTTTATTATTAAGATGAAAGAAGAGAAACTATTATAATTAATAGTTTTCATATATTATCCTTATCTGACATACATATTAATTGATATATATAAAACTTATAAATGAAAATGATTCTCTATGTCTAACTCCACACTTTATATAGAATGCCGAGTATTGACAAGCACAAAGATTTGAGAGGTTGTAAGGTAGTGTCGAATCCATTCTATTAACTCAAAACTGAAACCTATTCGACGCATAACAGATAAGAGAAGATAGTATGATGAAATACTATGAAAAGCTTTATGGAAGTCTAACTTTAAAATGAAAGCAACTTTCATTCCTTTTGGATACATATGCACGATCTCAGGAGACGATATAGAGCTTTTATGGATACCACGTCTTTGAACGAATGCATGCTGATTGTCTCAGATAACGTGTAGGGATAACGTAAGCTCGTTTTACAAGAGATAATAGAACTCCAAAAATGTCCCTCACAAGAATCAAACCCACGCAACACATCAAAGTTTTATGGTCCTTACTGCTAGACGAATGGTAATCAGAGTTGTATTTAATGTATAGACTCATTATAATAAAAATTCTAAACATCCCCTTACTAAAATATCAGTTTCATTCAATAAAAAATTAATTGAATTAGAAAGAAACTAGAGCTTGTGTATCAAATTTAAGAAAAGATAGATTCATAAACTTTAATTTAAGAAGCAAGAAAAGTCAAAGTCGGAAGCGGTACCAATTCTATATTCTACATTCGGATTTCTCAGGTTCAATAATTAAAGGACAAAAAAGAAGGAGATTATTGAATTATTATAACATAGAAAATTCAAGAGAAAAAGCAACCTATAGCCAACACTCCAAGTCACAAATGAACATTTTCCACTAATAAGTACCACTAAAAGTGTCAAATCTCAAATGTCAATGAACATCAAAGACGGTCTAATTTGTGGTCAATTCTTTATAAAAAGAGAGCAACAAAAAAATCATCGATATTGTTAATGTTGAAGTCGATTTTCTTAGTCAAAATTGAAGCCATGATTGATAGTTGATGAACTAAAGTCGAAATGGGACATATTGGAGACGAAAAGGCGCTGTAACGAAACAGCAGTGTGTTACACGGCCTGAGACACCGCCGTGTCTTGAAATTCTTCACACGGACACGTGTTTTTTGGCCGTGTCTTGGTGGATCTCGTCCGTGTCTTGCATCTCGTTCCCGTGTAACTTATTTTGGAACGTTTTATGCGTGAATTAGGGCTTTGGGTGGAGTATTTTGGCTAGAGTTTCATTGTAAACTATAAATAGGTTGTTTGTGAACAATCTTGTAAGTCTTTTGCCTGTTTTGACTTTGAATAATAGAATTATTAAGCTCTTTGCTCGTGGTTGTGACTCGGTTATTGATCGAACTACGTAAATCTTGTGTTCTTGTGTGATTGCTCTTTTTTTATTCTGCATTCTTCTATTGCCGGTTTTCCCTGGCGTTAGGATTTAGATTACAAAAAATGACGCTGAGAGTTAGATACAAACCTTCCATGCGTAGCTAATTAACCAAACACAACTTTCAGCTTTGGACGGACCTTACCATTTGTAGAAGTTTTTTTTCAAGCCACCATTTGATCTAGTAGAAATTGAAGAACTAATGCCGCGCTTCCGGTACTGCCAATGCCAAATGCAAATATCATATAGAAAATGACATATATGGTTGAAGCGGAGTATTGGTAACTGGTACCTTTGTACAAAACTTAGTACTATATCAACTGAGAGATCCACATTACTTTTTTTTTAAGTGGTTTAAATTGGTCCACTTAATTGGCAGCTTAACCATAAAATGCAGATATGAATATGAAAGTCTCTTTCCACTTTTATCGTCCCTTCTCATCCATTGTCTTAAGCCGTCCAACCTCGTCATTTGTTCACTTGATCTTGACAAATGCAGTAATTAACATTGCAGTTGGGAGTTCTATGGACTCGGTGGGAGTTGAAGTAATTATCATGTAATTTTCAATATATATATATACTTCGCGTGTCTAAAAACGCATTCTATATATTGACTGGAAGATTTTTCAGTGTAGTTTTATTTTTTTTACAAAAGAAAAAATATTTGAAGAGTTTTTTATATATAGGCAAATGATCTTTATTAGGTATAATCTACAAAGTAGTAAATTAGTAGAATTCAGAAAATATCTTCAATATTTAAAATGCTTTCGCCAAACTTCGAGGCTACGACACTTGAGGGATGAGAAAAATTTGTAATGTTACATTTAGATTGCCAAGTATATAGTGTGTTCGGGCAACGAATGACATCATTGTCCGTAAAGCAGAAAGAGTTATGTTTACATCTCAAGAGAAAATTATACTTAGTGATACTCCTAAAAATGATATCTGTAGCAGATGATTGATTGTTTTGTTCGTTTAAAATATTATATGTTTATTATTGTACATCCTTAAGTCACACAACTATAAACAATAATAAGTAAGCAAAAATTTCAACATATAAACTTGTATTACATGAATAAGTAAACAAATTACAACACACATATAGACAATAATAAATGGAACTACTCATTTATTATTTTTTTATCAAAGAGGACGGTACCTCACAAATTTATTGTTCAAATCTCACTTATGGCGGATGATACTATAGTTACAAAGCAAACCCGGATCCAACCCCGAGTTTCACATAGAAAACAACCTAGTCTAAACAAAACAAAGCAAAACATAACATACATAAAGAAAAACATCAAATGCAACCTAAACTAGACAAAACATCCAGAGCTCCAGCTAAACATAGACATACCTGGTTTGGAAGACCTCTCCGGCATCGTCCTCGAGCAAGTGACTAATCGAAGTGGGAGCTTCGTTGAACAAATGAACACCACGAGGTAGTGGGTACGCAGAGGTGGACATCCAATCCGCCACTATATTGCCTTCTTGACACACATGATTAATCGACATAAGCCAACGTTGCTTTACCAAGGTGCTGATAGCAGTAATCAACGGACTATATTGACTGGGAGTAGGTATTTCTTTCTTAAGCATTTGTACAGCAAGAAGACTATCCGTTTCCACCTAAAGTCTCTTCCAATTACCTTCCCAACACATACTAAGGCCAATATATAAACCCCACAGCTCAACCATTACTACTGAACAACGCCCTATATTCATGGCAAACCCTTTAAGCCAAATCCCTCTGTCATCTCTAATAACACACTCGACAGTCGCAAATCCATCCCCCAATGAAACTGCCTCGTCGACATTTAATTTCACAAAATCCTTATCAGGAGGTGCCCACCCTACTGCAATGTTACGTCTGATACCTCCATGTTGTTGAGACAACATTATTGTATGAAGCCGAAAGAACTCGCAAGCCGTCATTTTAATATGGCTAGGTTTCCAAAATTGAAGATTCTGTTGGAATATACTGTCATTCCTCCAATTTCAGAGAAACCAACAACCCGCACTAAATAAAACATTCCATGGAACTTGATTGTCCACCATAGCATCATCCTGGAGGTTATCTTTCATCCATTGATCAGGTTCAACGTTGAAAAAATTCTGTCTTCTGTGGTCCGGAAGTAATTCTGACCACTCCTTAAGCTTCAAAACAATCTACAATTATAAGCCCAGTCGCATCTAGCCTTTTACTGACAAAAAATCTCCTCTTGAGCAAGCACAGTCTCAAGCTCCTAACCAGTTCAGATTCCCTATACACCAAATTCTCTGAAAAATGATGCTCCAGGCGTTTTTGCACTTTACCAATTTCATGAAATAATTTTTGTTTTCCAACATTTATAAACCCAAACGTATTTTTATTCCAAACCGTAATAGCTGCCGAAAGGCTCTTAATAGATTCAAGAACACTCCTTCCATTATGCCAACTAGACTTCACAACATCCCCAAAATTCTCATGAGTAGCCCATGCATTGATGAACCGAAACGGTTTGACTCTTCTATAGGCAACACAATATATGTCCTTATAAACAGAGGCCAAAAATTCGAATGAATCTTCAGGAGGTACAGGACGCTGTGATTTGGAAAATATTCAAGCCATTTTTGATTGCCCACCGCTCTGTCAATCCTCTCCAAAACATCCCCCTAGACCATGTGAAATTTGGCCCTTGAAACCCCAAGTCTGTCATATCACATTTTAAGAGCTAATCACGAAATAGCTTGCAGGGTTTATTAACCCCCCTCAATCCCCCACATTATTCGTCATCTGACAAATAGACATTAAAATCTCTTGCAATACACCATGGGAAATCCCCAATCACATCTTTAAGAGCTGACAATTGACCCAGAGGCCTTTCCGTTGAGTAGTGCTTGGACAAGCATACACACACGTACAATGAATGCTCCTTTGCATATTGTCCATAATCTACATATGAATAAACTGTGGTGAATTAAACAATATAGAAATAGTAATATCAGATTTCCAAAGTATCCAGATTCCTCCCTTGAAACCTTCAGGCTCAACACGGTGAGAATGTGGGAAGTTCAGTGCTCTGATCACATTGTCAACAGCTCCTCGACTGATCTTCGGCTCCAAGATTGCGACCAGCGATGGAGCGTGAATTTTCCTGTACTGTAAGAGAGCTCTGCTGAAAGATGTTTTGCCAGCTCCACGACAATTCCACACAAACACATTAACCATTTTAGAGAAACTAAATAAAGAAAGTAATAGAGACCAAACCGTAACACAATGAGGGCAGGCACTGAAGGCGGCAAAATCAAACCCAGGTGTGATTTTCCACCAAGTTGAAGCCGTCCTCACATTGGGTATCATCATGGTCTTGAAAAATCAACTCAGCTAGCTCCTCTTCAATTGACGCCTCTAGTAGCCGAGATGCATACGGGCCAGTTTTCCTCTGCTTTGTTTGCCTCTTAATTTTGAGACTTGAGGGGCGGATTTTCCAACCTCCATCTTTATCTGGCGGTTGATGCTTTAGCCCACTCGAAATAGGAATGTCAATGTGGTGTATATTATCAAGCGCGCTCCCTTCCGAGTTATCTAAAACTCCATGAATCGTACCAAAGGAGACAACCCCATTGTTCGTCGAATCAAGAGACGTTTTCACCTTAATTAGGAACGTATTCTGTGCAACCCTCCTCTGCTAACAATTTCTGACTTGAGTAATTCAGTAAAGGTTTCAGCAACGATAGCTAGGCCCTAGAGGGTTGGTTTCATAGGTTGATCATCCTCAACTTTCTTGTGTGCGTCTCTACTGTCTTCCACTTCAACTATTTCTTCCTAACTAGTATGTTTCGGTTGGGGGATACTTCCCTAGGCTTGGGCCAACGACTTCCTTCTGCTACCTTCCTTCTGTCCTCAACTACTTGGGCCTTTAGATGGAATGATCGGGGATTGGCCCACTCCTTTGTTGGAATGGTTTGATTCCCTCACAGGTTTATTTGTTGCCTCCCGTGTATTACTAAACGGTTCACTTTGTCCAGCTTCCTTTCTGACTTCCTCAATTCGCGCCCTTTCTCTCAGTTTCCTTTATTAAAATGTTGAAACGGGGAACCAGTTGAGATATTTCCCTCCTAATTTGTCTCCTTACTGTAAGTCTTTCCTTGATTACCATTCCCTTTCTGGTATTGCTTCCTTTTCCCACTTTGGGCATGAATCCACTTGCCAAAATTGTGGCCAATGTTGCTCGTCTGCTCCTGCCCACTGCCACAGTTAAAACCACAGGCTCATGATTTTGAGTTGACTGAGTTTTGGAGCTTTCTCCGGCAATGTTCATTGTGCCCCCTTGGTTCTGTCCTATATTCTTTGTTGTCGTTGGACACTTATCGATAAGATGTCCGATCTTACTGCAATGGTAACACAAAATAGGTGTCCCTTCATATTCAACCCTGTGATGTCGGCCATCAATTAGCACCGCAGGCACAATAGGGTTGTTCATATGAAGCTCTATAGCCATTCACGCAATCGTCCACTAAGTAGTCTTGACTTTAACACAAAATCAACAACAAAACGAATTTAATGGTAAAATTCAACTAAGTCCAAAACTATGATAGAAATTAAGAAATGGCATCTATGCCTATTTCTAAAACCAAATGAGCTAATAACTAGTCCTACTAAACGGAATGGTGAGTAAGTCTCGAGAAATTCTGTGGCAAGGATTTGGGAAAGTCTCAAATCCACTTAGGTATAAGTAATGGTTCAATGGACGTCATTAATTATGATATGCCTGCAAAAATCGAGAATTACATTCATAGGATAGGAAGAATAGGTCGGTGTGGCAAGACCGGAATTGCAACAACTTTCATAAAAAAAAGAGTGAGACAACTCTTCTCGATTTGAAGCATTTGTTACAAGAAGCAAAACAGATGATTCCGCCAGTTTTGGCATAGCTAAATGATCCAATGGAAGATGGTGACATACTGACATTATTACAAGTGCAAGCGGAGTTAAGGGTTGTGCTTCTGGGACTGCCCCAAGTTGGAGCATCAAAGATCCCAGCAGCTTGCCAACTCCAGAAGAGATTATTTCGGTTCCAGTGGATATAGAGGAGAAATATGATGTAACATCTTGTAGTGTGATTCAACTTGTTTCTTTTCCCTTTAAAATCTTTTATAATTTCTTGCATCGTAGAATCTTACTCCACATGTTTCTTCTCTGTTACTGCAACCATTATTAGAGCTTGAAAAAGTTTTGCTAGGTCTTGTGGTTTACCAATATATTTGATCTACTGTGTCGTTGAAAGTAAAAGTCAAGACTCATCACCCAATTTTTTTTTGAACTAAAAGACTCGTCACCCATTATGTAGTATACATGCAATATTTTTGATGGTCTTCTGTTTATATAGTGAAGGATGAGATCGTATGCAATGCGGTGCAACATTTGTCGTCCATGATATATATTTTTAATTACATTAGGATTCTGTTTCAATTAGATTTCTTGTTTAGGAGTATATTCCCATTTTATTTAAGTTTTAGTCTTTGTGTTTTATTAGATTTCATAATCAAGGTAGGGTTTTATCCCTATATAAAAGCATCTATGCTATGTAATTGGGTGGAGTTTTTGATAATAATGTTGGTGTGAACGCCCTCTTTCTCTCCAAATTTTGGTATTCCTACGGAAATCAACGATTTTTTATGCCTATTTTCATGGGTATTCATCGAATCAACAAATTTATAGAAGATTGCTTCCAATATTCGTGTGCGAATCAATAAATTCAATAGTTATCCCTTTGATCTTAGTGCTTCCGCTACATCAGTATGAGTTTATTATAATGGGTATATACACAAATACAATACAATACAATACAATACAATACTTGCAATCTGGTGTATCAAACGAACCTTGTTGAAAGTGATTGGAAAATTTTCAAGTTTGTTCTCTATTTCTTGTTTGTGAATCTCATGTGTTTTTGGTCTTACATTGTTCGAGGCCTCACTATGCCCTCAGTAACAAAAAAAAAAGAAGGGCTAATTACATAAAAATATCTTTTAAACATAAAAATTACAAAAAATAGGCCTATTTTAGGTTTTCGCACGTTCGTCCTAAAAGTCAAAGTTGCCCCCTAAAATTCAACATTACAAACTTTTGAACCAAAAAATTAAAATTACAGAAATATACTTCAGTACATGTATGTACTTGTGTTTTCTTTGGGTTTATTTTTAGTTTTTTTAAACTAGAGACTAATGTTTTTTTCTCTTTTTATTTTTTTGGTTTTCTGTTATTTTTCTTTTTTGGTGTCAATATGTATTTTTTGTTGATGAACTCTCTTTCTTTTGTTTCTTATGTGATGAAGTTTTTGTTGTTTTTAATAGTACAGATTAGGTGATTTTTTGGTTGTTTTTCAATTTTTTATGGTTGTTTTTTTCTTCTGGTTGTTAATACACAAGGTTGGGTCGTCAAAATAGTAGGCCCAACCATGCAAAAGAAAGTCTAGCGTATAAAAAAAGAAGTGGTGACGTAAATATAAAAAGTATAAGTTTAGTAGATACACAAAAAAATTTTGTATTTTAAAAGGTCATGAACCGTAATTTCCTCAAACAAATATTCCACTACTCTGATCGAACCAAACGAATCAGCCAGTCACAAGTGTATGAATGGAGTATGTCAATGTTTTTATTTGTATCTTGAGGTTCTATTTGGTGTATATGATGGGATGAGGCAAATCTTCTTGTGCCATGTTTGGCACAATAATGAGAAGTTATTTTGTCCTATCGATTAAATCTATCTTTCATTCATTTTTGGGACAATGACGTAGCGAAAGAATAAAATAAAGGAGATAAATATTGAGCCGTTGATTCAACACGAATACCTGGAAGCAATCTTCTATAACCTGTTGATTCAAAGAATACCAGGAAATAAACATCCAAAACTCACAAGTTTGGGAGAAAATGTCTGGTAATATTATTCAACATAAAAATGTCTGAAAATACAACCTTAAAATGGAAAAGACAAAAATGACCATAATAAAATGTATGGACCTCTGAAAAGGCTTCAAACGACATTTTTGGTGCTAAAAATGGTCAGGTACAAGTAATATCAGTAGTAGAAAGTAGAGCTCTGAATGACCTCCTATTTGATATCTTATAGGTCCCATAACTCATCCCAGATCAAAAATTATGCCTTTTTAAAGTTCTGCAGCACGATTTGGCCATCTTCTCCGCATCCAAGTCCTCCATGTACTTCAGAGCCTACTGGAACACATCAGACAAGTTATTATGTTATGAAAAAATATGACTCTGTTTAGTTAAGAAAATAATTTTTTGTTTTCTATTTTTTGTTTTTTTTTTGAAAATTGAAAATATTTAGAAAATATGTTGGCTAATAAAAAATGTTTTTGATTTTTTTTTATTTTTTTATATATTTTTTTCTAGTTTTTTAGAAAAAAAATGATTTTTTCTCAAATAAGTAATGTTGGGCATTTCAGCCCAGTCTGACCTGCCTATTTTTTTTTTTAAAAAAAAAGAAAATGGGCCTTGGCTTATGGTTTGGCATGGCGGCCTGACCCAAATACTTATATTATATATTTTTAATATTATATATATAATATATAGTATATTAACATTAATTTGATGTATTATGTGTTATAAATTAGTAAAAATGATGTCAATTATAAATTCAAGAGTTTTTTAGTATTTATTAAAGTATAATTTATATAATAAAATATATGTTAAATTATATTTTGATAAAAAAATAGAATATAATTTTTTTTTAAAAATAGGCCTGTGGGCCGGCCTGGCCTGCCTTTTTGAATGGGCGGGCTGTGCCAAGCAACTAGCCCGATTGACCGGGTCTGACGTGAAAAAATACCCCCAGCCCTGTCCAGCTTGACCCGACCCGTTGCCCAACACTACAAATAAGAGACCCCTAAGTTTTCTATTTAATTTTCAATATTACTTTCACTTGAAATTCCATATTTTTCAATATACTCTTATTTAATTAATAAATATAAATTAAATAATTTCTTTAAAATATTTATTTTTTATAAAATATATATCCTGATACTTCATATAACTATTATACTGATTTTGCGCATTTTTAACTACTTTATTTACGTACTGATTACAGGACCAAGTTATATTTTAAAAATTATATATATATATATATATATATATATATATATATATATATTAAGGCGGTTGATTCATTAGGTGACAAGAATTAAAATAAGAATATAATATAGCGTGTCAAAATAACCTTAATTTTGTATCTTTTATTAAGAATAGTTTATTCTTTGAAACTTATCTTAGAAAATCTTAAGGCTTAATTTCCATATCAAATTTATCATATTGTTAGCAATCTATACCAGTAATATTACCAAACCTTTCTTCATCTCTTTTGTTCTAAGAAATATACTGAACCCTATTTCTCTTTCCCTTCCTTTTCTTCCTCAACATCAATCTTGCCACCAACTATAAAAGGTCATACTTGTAGCAGAAACACAAAAATCGTAGACTTAATAACCGATGAAAACCCAAAAAATTTTAGATATAAATCAAAGAAAATCAAGAAAATTCATTTAAAAAATAATTATCTAATCTCTATTTAAAAACAAATCGATTGACAATTTATGCAACATTAGAGAATTTTTTAAATATTCATAAAATTGGGATGACAATTTAGAAACAACTGAGACACATGATATTTCAAGCATAAATATAGATATCTTTTTCTTTGAGCTGGCCCAAAAAAAAATTAAAATGAAACATTTACTCATTCGGTATTTTAAATTATAAGATAATCGGATGACGCAACAAAGTAATTTTTTTTTCCGTATATGCATGCATTTAAGTTTTAACATTAATGCCTGCCAAATTTAATTATTTTTGTTTCGTATCCATGTGCATTGCTTGAGATTTGAGGCAGTTCTCTCAACTTTGGAATCCAATTATAAATAGCTTCTCATACTCCATAAGGCATACACCACAAAGAACCTTTTCCATTGCAGTTGCTTAGTTACAATGCCATTCACGTGCATTCTAGCCATCTTAGCTAGTTCCGCCATTTTTTGGCTTGTCCGTTTTAGAAAGAAAAAGGAAAACACTCGTCATTGGCCATTTGTTGGGGTTTTGCCCTCGCTTTTACTCAATTACAATCGTTTCCATGACAAAATTGCAGAAATTCTTGAAAAAAACAATGGCTCATTTTTACTCAATTGCTCCTTATTTCTCAACAGAGATATGTTGTTCACTTGCAATCCTGCCGATGTTCAGCACATAATGAGCACAAACTTTTCGAATTATCCAAAAGGCCCCGAGTGGAGAAAGCGTTTCGACATATTCGGTAGCGGCTCCTTCAACACTGACTTTGACGAATGGATGGGCACTTGGGTTCAGATAGGTAGTACTTGGGTTTACCTGCTATCATCTCCAATAATTCGTTTGCTTATGTGCAAGCTTGTCCTGTTGACGACGATAGGTTAACAAATTGCTATTCTAAATGTTCGATTTTTCGAGAAGGAAAATTCTTAGCTAAATCATGATGAAGACTGATTGAAAATAATAGTTTTTTGTTTGGCCGGAATGAAAATAATAATTTAATCACATTGAATTCTTTTATCATATTATGCAGGAAGTTTTGGAATGCTTCAAACTAAGATGCAGGATATATTAAACCAATCGAAGGAACGCATCTTCAAAATGGGGAAAAGAATGCTAAAACATTAACCTAAGTAATATTTGATTTTGATTGTTGTTAGAAAAAAAAATACTATCTTTAAGTATATATTATGAAGTTACCATGATGAAGACTCTGATTGAAAAAAAAAAAAATACAAAATATACCCTTAATAAATCCATGTAAGAATCTTTGAATTGAGATTGCAAATGCTTAACTGTTCCCATCCACATAAAAACTTGTAAAATATAATTTTTGCCATTCCTATACGAGCTCTTCAAAATATAATCTCTGAAACGATGGTGCAATTGTTTCTGTCCCAAGCACGGCGATCATAACATGTCTCTGAAATGATACTGCAAATGCTGCAATTCTTTACACAATCTTTTTTAATATAAAAAATTGAAGGCTCTAGAATCAATAACCGCACTCGGACGTTTCAATTAGGTTGATGCCCTTTAGCTACCTCTTCATGCTCAGGAGCAACATGCATTATTAAAATGAAAAAAAAAAGAATAGAAAAATGTTAATCATCCAATTAAAGACACAACAGTAAAGAAAAATAAATACAACAAAAAGATAAGATCCGAAAATGCTCAATCATGTTTATTCTTTACACATATTAAGAGTAAATAAAATAAAAGACGTATTAATTTTACTTTTATGCCCGATAGATATTTCAAGATACTATAATTCTTGGAGAATTCGTGTAGTCACAAACATAAGGTAAAAGGGACCCTCGGCTTCTTTTCAGGCTTGCTTCTGACATGATCCATTGTGAGCCCATGATTAGCATACGAGGTGAATCATCTGTGAGAGCCCGACCCATCTCGCATAAGCCTCAGGGATCAGAACATATTACCCAAACGATTCAAATTTATAAAACATTTGTAAAATGTTTAATCAACGAAACATAATAAATCAAATATATATATAAATAAACATATATCAAAAGTTATAAATGCGAAAATCTGCGGAACATAATTCAAAAGCCCAAATGGCAACTCGGTAACCCAACTACATCCCGATGTAGAGCCAGGACAAAAGGGCATCACTAACCAAAAGATGCCTCACTGGAATCTGGATGTTGACAGTTGCCGAAGCCAAAATCTGTGAACCTACTCAATAGGAATCACGTAAACATAGAAACAAAGGGGTCAGGACCCAGTGAGGAATAACACTCCAGATCGCCTCATACGTGCCCCCACAAAAACTGTTTTAAAAACAGTTCAAAACTACACGTGTAGATGTAGTTTAACATACATATATATACACTTTTACATATTTAATAGCTTTTCAGAAATCCTTTCGGAAAGGTTTGCATACAAAGCAATCATAAACACGAAGGCATATAAAACGATTTTCGTTTTCAGAGTCAACACATAGATATACAGATATATGAGACCAAAACAGAAGGCGTGCACGTGGCACTAATAACAGAGTATGCGAGCTTTGCCACAATCCACATCAAATCATGTGCCAGATCAGGACACATGGCTACCAGTAACCCTGGTAGCGAGGCTTATCAGAGCATTGGTATACCAAATGTTACGTTTATCCTTGTAACGTAGGAGTCCCATATCAGACAATAGAAATTATACTAATATATAGTATCAAAGCAGAGTATGCATAGAAGCATCAAAATCAGAGAGGATATATATAATACATATACATCAATTTCAAAGTAGAATCCTGATTAATACACATAATCAGTTTATCATTAGTCAATCCTTATATTAATCAAATTTCAGAATATGTGTTATACACAATAGAAAACATATATAGTTCGAGATACAGCGAATGTGTCTGAAGCTTCTATTCACTCACTTGGTAGTTGGTGTATCAAAGGCTTACACCTAAAGACTAAGGCAAGTGTACCTATCACCTATAGCAAGTGGACCCTTGAGTACCAAATGTCGTATTTCATAGAGACTACGATTATTAGTTACTCACCATTCCTCTATTATCTAGCCGGCAAATTAAATGATTTCGGCTCTATAAAATAAATAAACTAAACAATAATAAACTCAAATTAAATGATAGAATAAATGATGGGAAAATGGCACATAGACGTTGAATCCCCCTAGACCGAATTAAGTGATAAAGACTCGTTATTCAAACAATCATTCAGGCAATTGGACCGTGGAGATTCCTAAGGTATATTAACCTCTCTCTTGAGTTAGCTAATGCCTAACTACTAGGTTGATTAACCGAAATCTCTTCCTAATTAAAACCCCTATCGTTGCTTTAACACTCTG
>CAODLS012582057.1:0-10445 GCA_948243855.1 Flueggea neowawraea
ATTCGTTGCAAAAAAGTATGTCGTAAGTATCATACCTAAAGAATCTTTTTCTTGCGCACGTTGTGCACGATCCGTGATGGGAAGCATAATATAACGAAATTGGAAAGACGAAGAACTGAACTTTTCAGGGATAACGCCAAAACATACTTGATTCATTGTGCAAAAGTACGCTGTTAAGTAGCACATCTGGAATAAACCTCCTCTTGCGCAAGTTGCGTACAATCCCCGACGTCAGGCATAACCGAACGAAATTGGCCAAGATGAGAGGGTTGAAGATGCCAAGCATAATGCGAAAACATACATGATTTGTTGCGTAAAAACACATCATTAAGTAGTAGATGTAGAAGAATGCATGCTTTGCACAAGTTGTGTACGAACAATGATCGCAAGCGTAATAGAACAAAATTGGCCAAGATGGGAGTGTTGAAGTTGTCATGGACAGGGCCAAAACATACTTGATTCGTTGTGCAAAAAAAGTCGTTAAGTGGCTGATCTAGAAGAATCCTTTTTTTTGCGTAAGTTATTCACCATCCATGATCTCAAGAACGAAATTGGAAAAGTTTTGAGAATTTAACTTTTCAGGAATAATGCCAAAACATACTTGATTTGTTGCGCAAAAGTACGCCGTTAAGTAGTACATCTGGAATAATCCTTGTTTAGCTCAAGTTGTGTACGATCCACAACGTCAAGCATAACAGAACGAAATTGGCCAAGATGGGAGGGTTGAAGATGTCAAGCATAATGTGAAAGCATTCCTGATTCGTTGCGCAAAAAACACGTCATTATGCAATAGATGTAGAAAATGTAAGCTTTGCGCAAGTTGTGAGCGAAACATTGATCGCAAGCATAATAGAATGAAATTGGCCAAGATGGGAGATTTGAATTTTTCAGGGACAATGCCCAAAACATACTTGATTCATTGCGCAAAAGTACATCGTTAAGTAACAGATCTACGAGAATTGTTTTTTTTGCGCAAGTTTTTCACCATCCATGATCGCAAGAATGAAATTGTCAAAGATTTGAGAGTTGAACTTGTCAGGGATAATGCCAAAGATACCTAATTCGTTGCACAAATGTACATCGTTAAGTAGCAGATCTAGAAGAATACACTCTATGCGGAAGTTGTGTACGATCCATGATAGGAAGCATAATTGAACGAAATTGGAAAAGATGGGAGAGTTGAAGTTTTCAGGGACAATACCAAAACATACTTTATTCGTTGCACAAAAGTACATCGTTAAGTATCATATCTAAAAGAATCCTTTTTTGTGCAAGTTGTGTATGATTCATGATGAGAAGCATCACAGAACGAAATTGGCAAACATGGGAGGGTTCAACTTTTCAGGGATACGCCAAAACATACTTGAGTCGTTGTGCAAAAGTACCTCGTTAAGCAGCACATCAGGAATAGCCCTCCTTTTGCACAAGTTGTGTACGATCAATGACGCCAAGCAGAACAAAATGAAATTGGCCAAGATGGGAGGGTTGAAGATCCCAAGCATAATGCGAAAACATACTTGATTCATTGTGCAAAAAACAGGTCGTTAAGCAGCAGATGTTGAAGAATGCATGTTTTGCGCAAGTTGTGTGCGGAACATTGCTCGCAAGCATAATAAAATGAAATTGGCCAACATGGGAGAGTTGAATTTTTCAGGGACAATGCCCAAAACATACTTGAATCGTTGCACAAAAACAGGTCGTTAAGCAGCATATGTAGATGAATGGATGTTTTGCGCAAGTTGTGTGCGGAACATTGATCGCAAGCATAATATAATGAAATTTGCCAAGATGGGAGAGTTGAATTTTTCAAGGACAATGCCCAAAACATACTTGATTTGTTGCGCAAAAGTACATCGTTGAGTAGCAGATCTATGAGAATCGTTTTTTTGCGCAAGTTGTTCGCCATCCATGATAGTAAGAACGAAATTGGCAAAGATTTGAAAGTTGAACCTTTCATTGATAAAGCCAAAACATACCTGATTCATTGCACAAATCTAAGTCGTTAAGTAGCAGATTTAGAAGAATACGCTCTATGTGGAAGTTTTGTACGATCCATGATAGGAAGCACAATAGAACAAAATTGGAAAAGATGGGAGAGTATAAGTTTTCAGGGACAATGCCAAAATATACTTGATTCATTGCACAAAAGTATGTCGTTAAGTATCATATTTACAAGAACCCTTGTTTTGGGCAAGTTATGTACGATCCATGGTTGTAAGCATAATAGAACGACATTGGCCAAGATTGGAGAGTTGAACTTTTCAGGGATAATGCCAAAACATGCTTTAGTCGTTGTCCAAAAGTACGTCATTATGCATCACATCTGGAATAACCCTTCTTTTGCACAAGTTGTGTACGATCCACGCCAAGCATAAAAGAACAAAATTGGCCAAGATGGGAGGGTTGAAGATGCCAAGCATAATGCGAAAACACACTTGATTCGTTGCGCAACAACACGTCATTAAGCAGCAGATGTAAAAGAATATGTTTTGCGCAAGTTCTGTACGGAACATTAATCACAAGCATAATATAATGAAATTGGCCAAGATGGGAGAGTTGAATTTTTCAAGGACAATGACCAAAACATACTTGATTCATTGCGCAAACGTACGTAGTTAAGTAACAGATGTACGAGAATCATTTTTTTGCGCAAGTTGTTCACCATCCATGATCGCAAGAACGAAATTGGAAAACATTTGAGAGTTGAACCTTTCAATGATAATGCAAAAACGTACCTGATTCGTTACGAAAAAGTAATTCCTTAAGTAGCAGATTTAGAAGAATACTCTCTATGCAGAAGTTATGTACGATCCATGATAGGAAGCACAATAGAACGAAATTGGCAAAGATGGGAGAGTTCAACTTTTCAGGGATAACGCCAAAACATACTTGAGTCGTTGCGCAAAAGTACGTCGTTAAATATCATATCTAAAAGAAACCTTTTTTTGAGCTTGTTGTGTCGATCCATGTTCGCAAGCATAAGAGAACGAAATTGGCCAAGATGGAGAGTTGAACTTTTCAGGGATAACCCCAAAACATACTTGATTCGTTGCGCAAAAGTACGTCGTAAAGCAACACATTTGGAATAATCCTCCTTTTGCTCAAGATGTGTACGATCCATGGCATCAAGCATAACATAACGAAATTGGCCAAGATGAGAGGGTTTGAGGATGCCAACCATAATGCGAAAACTTGCTTGATTCATTGCTCAAAAACCGGTCGTTAAGCAGCAGATGTAGAAGAATGGATGTTTTGCGAAAGTTGTGTGCGGAACATTGACCGCAAGCATAATATAACGAAATTGGTCAAGATGGCAGAGTTGAATTTTTCAGGGACAATGCCCAAAACATACTTGATTCGTTGCACAAAAGTACGTTGTTAAGTAGCAGATCTACGAGAATCTTTTTTTGCACAAGTTGTTCACCATCCATGATCGCAATAATGAGATTGGTAAAGATTTGAGAGTTGAACCTCTCATTGATAAAGCCAAAACATACCTGATTCGTTGCAGAAATATAAGTCGTTAAGTAGGAGATTTAGAAGAATACGCTCTATGCGGAAGTTTTGTATGATCCATGATATGAAGCACAACAGAACGAAGTTTGAAAAGATGGGAGAGTTGATGTTTTTAGGGACAATGCCAAAACATACTTGATTCGTTGCACAAAAGTACGTCGTTAAGTATCATATTAAAAGAACCCTTGTTTTGGGAAGTTATGTACGATCCATGGTTGTATGCAAAATAGAATGGCATTGGCCAAGATTGGAGAGTTGAACTTTTCAGCGATAACGCCAAAACATACTTGAGTCGTTGTGCAAAAGTATGTCGTTAAGCAGCACATCTGGAGTAACCCTCCTTTTGCACAAGTTGTGCACGATCCATGACGCCAAGGATAACATAACGAAATTGGCCAAGATGCGAGGGTTGAAGATGCCAAGCATAATGTGAAAACATGCTTGATTCGTTGTGCAAAAACACGTTGTTAAGCAGCAGATGTAGAAGAATTCATCTTTTGCGCAAGTTGTATGCGGAACATTGATCGCAAGCATAATAGAATGAAATTGGCCAACAAAGGAGAGTTACATTTTTTAGGGGCAATGCCCAAAAGATACTTGATTCGTTGCTCAAAATTACTTCGTTAAGTAGCAAGTCTACGAGAATCAGTTTTTTGTGCAAGTTGTTCACCGTCCATGATCTCAAGAACGAAATTTGCAAAGATTTGAGAGTTGAACCTTTCATTGATAATGCCAAAACATACCTGATTCGCTGTGGAAATGTAAGTCGTTAAGTAGCAGATTTAGAAGAATACGGTCTATGCGGAAGTTGTGTACGATCTATGATAGGAAGCGCAAAAGTACGTCGTTAAGTAGCAGATCTACCAGAATCATTTTTTGCGCAAGTTGTTCACCATCCATGATCGCAAGAACGAATTTCGCAAATATTTGGGAGTTGAACCTTTCATCGATAATGGAAAAACATACCTGATTCGTTGCGGAAATGTAAGTCGTTAAGTAACAGATTTAGAAGAATACGCTCTACGTGGAAGTTGTGTACGATCCATGATAGGAAGCACAATAGAACCAAATTAGAAAAGATGGGAGAGTTGAAGTTTTCAAGGACAATGCCAAAACATACTTGATTCGTTCCACAAAAGTACGTCGTTAAGTATCATATCTAAAAGAACCTTATTTTGTGCAAGTTGTGTACGATCCATGGTCACAAGCAAAATAGAACGAAATTGGCCAAGATGAGAGAGTTGAACTTTTCAGGGATATTGCCAAAACATGCTTGAGTCGTTGCGCAAAAGTACGTCGTTAAGCAGCACATCAGGAATAACCCTCCTTTTGCACAAATTGTGTACGATCCACGATGCCAAGCATTACAGAACGAAATTGGCCAAGATGGGAGTGTTGAAGATGCCAAGCATAATGCGGAAACATACTTGATTCGTTGTACAAAAACACGTTGTTAAGCAGCAGATGTAGAAGAATTCATCTTTGGCGCAAGTTGTGTGCGGAACCTTGATCAGAAGCATAATAGAATGAAATTGGCCAACATAGGAGAGTTGAATTTTTCATGGACAATGCCCAAAACATAGTTGATTCATTGCGGAAAAATACGTCGTTAAGTAGCAGATCTACGAGTATCATTTTTTTGCACAAGTTGCTCACCATCCATGATCGCAGGAACGAAATTGGCAAATATTTGAGAGTGGAACCTTTCATTGATATTGCTAAAAGATACCTGATTCGTTGCAGAAATGTAAGTCGTTAAGTAGCAGATTTAGCAGAAAACGCTCTATGCGGAAGTTGTGTTCGATCCATGATAGGAAGCACAATAGAACCAAATTAGAAAACATGGGAGAGTTGAAGTTTTCACGGAAAATTCCAAAACATACTTGATTCGTTCCACAAAAGTACGTCGTTGAGTATCATATCTAAAACAACCATTGTTTTGGGCAATGCCCAAAAGATACTTGATTCGTTGCGCAAAATTACTTTGTTAAGTAGTAGATCTACGAGAATTGTTTTTTTGTGCAAGTTGTTCACCATCCATGATCTCAAGAACGAAATTTGCAAAGATTTGAGAGTTGAACCTTTCATTGATAATGCCAAAACATACTTGATTCGCTGTGGAAATGTAAGTCGTTAAGTAGCAGATTTAGAAGAATATGGTATATGCAAAAGTCGTGTACGATCTATGATAGGAAGCGCAATAGAACGAAATTGGCAAATTTGGAAGGGTTGAAGTTTTCAGCGAAAATGCCAAAACATACTTGATTCGTTGCACAAAAGTACGTCGTTAAGTATCAAATTTAAAAGAACCCTTGTGAACTTTTTAGCACAATGCCAAAACATACTTGAGTAGTTGCGAAAAAGTACGTCGTGAAGTAGCACATCTGGAATGACACTCCTCTTGCGCAAGTTGTGTACGATCCACGATGCCAAACATTACAGAACGAAATTGGCCACGATGGAAGGGTTGAAGATGCCAAGCATAATGCGAAAACATACTTGGTTCGTTGTGCAAATTGTTAAGCAGCAATGTAGAAGAATTCATCTTTTGCGCAAGTTGTGTGCGGAACCTTGATCGCAAGCACAATAGAATGAAATTGGCCAACATGGGAGAGTTGATTTTTTCAGGGACAATGCCCAAAACATACTTGTTCCATTGCGGAAAAGTATGTCGTTAAGCAGTAGATCTACGAGAATCATTTTGTTGCGCAAGTTATTCACCATCCATGATCGCAAGAATGAAATTCGGAAATATTTGAGAGTTGAACCTTTTATCGATAATGGAAAAACATACCTGATTCGTTGCGGAAATGTAAGTCGTTAAGTAGCAGATTTAGAAGAATACGCTCTATGCGGAAGTTGTGTACGATCCATGATAGGAAGCACAATAGAACCAAATTAGAAAAGATGGGAGAGTTGAAGTTTTCAGGGATAATGCCAAAACATACTCGATTCGTTCCACAAAAGTACGTCGTTGAGTATCAAATCTAAAAGAACCCTTGTTTTGGGCAAGTTCTGTACGATCCATGGTCACAAGGAAAATAGATCGAAATTGGCGAAGATGGGAGAGTTGAACTTTTCAGGGATAACACCAAAACATACTTGTGTCGTTGCGCAAAATACGTCGTTAAGCAGCACATCTGGAATAACACTCCTTTTGCGCAAGTTATGTACGATCCACGACGCCAAGCATAACAGAACAAAATTGGCCAAGATGGGAGGGTTGAAGATCCCAAGCATAATGCGAAAAACATACTTGATTCGTTGTGCAAAAACACGTTGTCAAGAAACAAATGTAGAAGAATTCATGTTTTGCGCAAGTTGTGTGCGGAACATTGATTGCTAGCATAATAGAATTAAATTGGCCAACATGGGAGAATTTAATTTCAGGGACAATCCAAAATTACGTCTTTAAGTACTAGATCTACGAGAATCATTTTTTTGCGCACGTTGTTCACCATCCATGATCACAGGAACGAAATTTGCAAAGATCTGAGGGTTGAACCTTTCATTGATAATGCCAAAACATACCTCATTCGTTGCGGAAATGTTAGTTGTTAAGTAGCAGATTTAGAAGAATACGGTCTATGAGGAAGTTGTGTATGATCCATGATAGGAAGCACAATAGAACGAAATTGGCAAATTTGGAAGAGTTGAAGTTTTTAGGGACAATTTCAAAACATACTTTATTAGTTGCACAAAAGTACGCCATAAAGTATCATATTTAAAAGAACCCTTGTTTTGGGAAAGTTGTGTAAGATCCATGGTCGCAAGCAAAATAGAACGAAATTGAAAAAGATGGGAGAGTTGAATTTTTCATGGATAACGCCAAAACATACTTGAGTAGTTGCGCAAAAGTACGTCGTTAAGCAGAACATCTGGAATAACCCTCCTATTGCACAAGTTGTGTACGATCGATGACGCCAGGCACTACAGAACAAAATTGGCCAAGATGGGAGGGTTCAAGATGCCAAGCATAATGCGAAAACATACTTGATTCGTTGTGCAAAAAACGTTGTTAAGTAGCAGATGTAGAAGAATTCATGTTTTGCACAAGTTGTGTGCGGAACATTGATCTCAAGCATAATAGAATGAAATTGGCCAAGATGGGAGAGTTGAATTTTTCAGGGACAATTAACAAAACATACTTGATTCGTTGCGCAAAAGTATGTCATTAAATAACTAATCTACGAGAATCGTTTTTTTGTGCAAGTTGTTCACCATCCATGATCGCAAGAACGAAATTGGCAACAATTTGATAGTTGAACCTTTCATTGATAATGCCAAAACAAACATGATTCGTTGCAGAAATGTAATTCGTTAAGTAGCAGATTCAGAAGAATACGCTCTATGTGGAAGTTGTGTATGATCCATGATAGGAAGCACAATATAACGAAATTGGCAAAGATGGGAGTTTTGAAGTTTTCAGGGACAATGCCAAAACATACTTGATTCGTTGCACAAAAATACATCGTTAAGTATCACATGTAAAAGAACCATTTTTTTTGCAAAAGTTGTGTCGATCCATGGTCGCAAGCATAATAGAACGAAATGGCAAAGATGTGAGGGTTAAACTTTTCAGGGATAACCCCAAAACATACTTGATTTGTTGCGCAAATGTACGTCGTTAAGCAGCACATCTGGAATAACCCTCCTTTTGCGCTAGTTGTGTACGATCCATGGCATCAAGCGTAACACAACGAAATTGGCCAAGATGTGAGGGTTGACGATGCCAGGCATAATGCGAAAACATACTTGATTCGTTGCGCAAAAATAGGTCATTAAGCAGCAGATGTAGAAGAATGCATGTTTTGCGCAAGTTGTGTGCAGGACATTGATCGCAAGCATAATATAATGAAATTGTGCAACATGGGAGAGTTGAATTTTTCAGGGACAATGCCCAAAACATACTTGATTCGTTGTGCAAAAGTACGTCGTTATGTAGCAGATTTACGAGAATCGTATTTTTGCGCAAGTTGTTCACCATCCATGATCGCAAGAACAAAATTGGCAAAGATTTGAGAGTTGAACCTTTCATTGATAATGCCAAAACATACCTGATTCGTTGCGGAAATGTAAGTCGTTAAGTTGCAGATTTAGAAGAACACGCTCTATGCGGAACTTGTGTACAATCCATGATAGGAAGCACAAAAGAACAAAATTGGAAAAGATGGGAGAATTTAAGTTTTCATCGACAATGCAAAAACATACTTAATTCGTTGCATAAAAGTACATCTTTAAGTATAGTATCTAAAAGAATGCTTTTTTGGTGCAAGTTGTGTACGATCCATGTCGCAACATAATAGAACGAAATTGGCAAAGATGGGAGAGTTGAACTTTTTAGGGATAACGCCAAAACATATTTGAGTCGTTGTGCAAAAGTACGTAGGTAAGCATCAAATATGGAATTACCCTCATTTTGCGTAAGTTGTGTACGATCCACGACGCCAAGCTTAAAAAAACAAAATTGGCCAAGATGGGAGGGTTGAAGATGCCAACATAATGCGAAAACATACTTGATTAGTTGCGTAAAAACACATCTTCAAGCAGCATATGAAGAAGAATGCATGGGTTACGCAAGTTGTGTGTGGAACATTGATCGCAAGCATAATAGAATGAAATTGGCCAAGATGGGACAGTTGAATTTTTCAAGGACAATGCCCAAAACATACTTGTTTCGTTGCCCAAAAGTATGTCGTTAAGCAGCAGGTCTACGAGAATCGTTTTTTTCGCAAGTTGTTCACCATCCATGATCGCAAGAACGAAATTGGCAAAGATTTGATAGTTGAACCTTTCATTGAAAATGCCAAAACATACCTGATTCGTTATAGAAACGTAAGTTGTTAAGTTTCAGATCCAGAAGAATATGCTCTATGAAGAAGTTGTGTCCGATCCATGATAGGAAGCATAATAGAACGAAATTGGCAAAGATGGGATAGTTGAACTTTTCAAGGATAACGCCAAAACATACTTGACTCGTTGCGCAAAAGTTCGTCGTTAAGCAGCACATCTAGAATAACCCTCCTTTTGTGCAAGTTGTGTACGATCCACGATGTCAAGCATAACAGAACAAAATTGGCCAAGATGGGACGCTTGAATATGCTAAGCATAATGCGAAAACATACTTTATTCGTTGCACAAAAACAGGTTGTTAAGCAGCAGATGTAGAACAATGCATGTTTTGCACAAGTTGTGGGCGGAACATTGATCGCAAGATAATAGAATGAAATTGGCCAAGATGGGAGAGTTGAATTTGTCATGGACAATTCCGAAAACATACTCGATTCATTGCACAAAAGTACGTCTTTAAGTAGTAGATCTACGAAAATCTTTTTTTGCGGAAGTTGTTCACCATCCACGATCGCAAGAACGAAATTGGCAAAGATGTGAGAGTTGAAACTTTCATTTATAATGCCAAAACATACCTGATTCGTTGCGGAAATGTAAGTCGTTAAGTAGCAAATTTAGAAGAATACGCTTATGTGGAAGTTTTGTATGATCCATGATAGGAAGCACAATATAACGAAATTGGCAAAGATGGGAGTTTTGAAGTTTTCAGGGACAATGCCAAAACATACTTGATTCGTTGCACAAAAGTACGTCGTTAAGTATCAAATTTAAAAGAACCGTTTTTTTGTGAAAGTTGTGTACGATCCATGATGGGAAGCATAATAGAACGAAATTGGCAAAGATGGAAGAGTTAAACTTTTCAGGGATAACGCCAAAACATACTTGATTCGTTGCACAAAAGTACGTCGTTAAGCAACACATCTGGAATAACCCTCCTTTTGCGCTAGTTGTGTGTGATCCATGACGTCAAGTGTAACACAACGAAATTGGCCAAGATGGGAGGGTTGACGATGCCAAGCATAATGCGAAAACATGCTTGATTTGTTGCACAAAAACAGGTCGTTAAGCAGCAGATGTAG
>CAODLS012582231.1:0-11154 GCA_948243855.1 Flueggea neowawraea
AACAAAAAAAAAGTTTTATTTATTATAAAAATATATATTTTGTTTTTACATATATATATATATATATATATATATATATATATATATATATATATATATATATATATATATATATATATATATATATATGTATTATATATCGTTTTACAAATTTTGATGCTAAACGCATGCTACCGTTTTATACTATGTGATAGTATAACATGATTTGGTTTTTCTAATATGGGGCACCCGTGCTACGGGTAATAGTAACATTTGGTATACCAATGATATGAGAAATCCCAGCTACCAGGGATGCTGGTAACCATGTGTTCTAATCCAACACATGATGTGTTAGTGATTAGTAGCAGAGTCCATATCACATATGTTATAGTGCCAAATGCACACATTTGATATGGTCTCATATTTACGATATATGTTTTGACTCTGAAAATGTATTCGATATGTTTTTTGTGCTGTTGTTTGCTTTGTTTGCGAACGTTTTAGAAAATGATTTTTGAACGCTACTATGTATTATCGAGTATATATATATATTGCATGTGGTAGTTTTTGAATTATTTTCAAAACAGTTTTTGTTAGGCACATATAAGGCAGTCTGAAGTGTTATTCTTCACTAGGCCCTGACCCTCTTTATTTTTCTGTCTATGTTGATTCTTGTATCTCAGGTTCACATATTTTGGCTTCAGCAATAGTTCCGCATTTTTAACTACCAGTGAGGCGCCTATTGGTTAGTGATGCCATTTTTGTTTGGGCTCCCTTTTTGTATTGTTAAAGCTCTGCATCGGTATGATGTTGGGTTACTGGATTGCCATTTTGGCTTTTGGTATGTTTACACTAATGTTATTTTGATATATCATATCGATATATATGTATATTTGATTTCATATAAACTTACTTTATATCTCGTTCGCTTTTCATAATTAAATGTTTTAATAAATGTTTTGATAATTAAATAATTCGGGTAGTATGTTTTGATCTTTAAGCCTTGTGCGAGATGATGCGGGTTCCCATAGATGGTTCGCCTCGTACGTCGGTCTCGGCCCGATTTTGTGTAGTCACAATTTAAACTCATTTTCAAATGGCGAACAGAAGGTGTACATATTTTTTTAAGTGAATTATTTAATAATTATATTTTAAATGAATTTTTATAATTGTGTTTTCTTAACTCTAAAAACATTAAAATTCATGTAGTGTAATGGTGTAGGATTGGTGTACAAATAAAATTCAAAACTGATTTTAGGGCCTGAATTTATAATTTTGGAAGATTTCAGGGCCTTTGTGCAAATTTTAAATAAAACATATGGCAGTTAGGGCTACAAATGAGTCGAGCCGCTCAACTCAATAAAAACTCATTCATGACTTGGCCCATTTATTAAATGAGTTGAGGTTAACAAATTTTTAAGGTCAACTTAATAAACGAGCTGAGATTGAATACCCAAAAGCTCGGCTCGAAAAGCTTGCGAATAGAGTTTGTTTGTGTGTTTATAAATAGGCTCGTTTGGGTATTCAAGAATAGACTCTTTTAATAACTCGTGAACAGACTCGCGATAAAGGTCGACTTTGAGCTGATTTATATAGGAATATACACTAAATATTATGTATTATTATTCTTATTTTAAATTATTAATATGTAATATGAACAATTTTTTATTTTTTACGTTGAAATATATGTAAGTAATTTTAAATTTAATACTTTAACAATTTTTTTAGGGAAAAATAACACATTTATAACAAAATATCATATTTTTTCAGAAAGTATACAATGGTGTACACAAGTTTACAAAAAGGAGTTTGCAATTTTTTTATAAGTTGATTTAATGAATTTTCAGATGACGGCGCACGCATCTGTAATATTTTTTTTAAAGTAAGCTGATTTATTGATGTTTATAAGTATACGCAGATTTTTATTAGTCTACACAATATTTACAAATTTTAATTATTTAATGGTTGTCAATTTGATGTACAAAAGTGTATGTGTACAAATGTGTACACAACCTGAAATTTAGGTGTACAAAGGTGTACACAATATGAAATGTAGTGTACAAAGGTGTACAACATGAAATACAACGTACAAAGGTGTACAACATGAAATTTATGTGTACAAAGGTGTACATAACCTGAAATCTAGGTGTACAAAGGTGTACACAACCTGAAATTTAGGTGTACAAAGGTGTACACAACATGAAATGTAGGTGTACAAAGGTGTACAACATGAAATTTAGGTGCACAAAAGTGTACACAACCTAAAATTTAGGTGTACAAAGGTTTACAACATAAAATTTAGGTGTACAAAAGTGTACACAACCTGAAATTTAGGTGTACAAAGGTGTACAAAATATGAAATTTAGGTATACAAAGGTGTTATTTTACAAATTTAAGGACTAATTTACAATTTCAGGATAACTAAGGGACTTAATGTACACTATAAACATCTATGCAAGACAAGTCCAGATAGCTTGAACTAAAATGATTGCACTCCAACGCCTAGTACAACAACTCCTACAAGTAATATTCAATACCAATAAGCAATGGAATGGCACTCCAAGAGAGGGGTGAATTGATTTTTTAGCAAGTTAAAAACTTTGTTGAAAATCTTTTGCAAACTAAACAAATAACAAAGTTCTTTTCAAACCAAAATCAAAATTAAATGCGGAAGCTCTAAAAGCACCAATTCACACTCTCAATAATATAAATAAAATGTAAAATAAAGAGAGGAAGGGAGAGAGAAATTAAAGCCTAATACTTATAGTGGTTCAGTCCTCCTTGACATATGTCCACTCCTCTAGATCCACTAGAGAATTTCAATCCACTATCTCCTCACTTCTGGGTGGAGAAAAATCGTTTACAACACTTGTTTTTGTGGGCTCAGCAAGCAAATCATTACACTTTGTTTTTGTGGGCTAAACAAGAAAATCGAATCCCTAGTTTTGTGGGTTCAACTAGAAAACCGTTATCACTTGTTTTTAGGACAAAACAAGCAAACCAAACCTCTAGTTTTTATGGGATCAACTAGCCAACTGAACCTCTAGTTTTTGCCAGATCAACTAGCAAATGTAAACTCTAGTTTTCTAAGGCTCGCTAGAAAACCTATCTACCACAAGCAAACAATCTTGCTTAATACAAAATAAACCCAAAGATGTAAGTGATTAAAGCTCACACAAACCCAAACAGCAATAGTAAGTAAATAGCGCAAATGAGTTAGAAAGGTAGAGAAGATAGAAACAATAATAGCAAAGTATAACAAATTACTCTCTTGTCTTCTTTTTACTCTAAAACGTCTATTTATAACCACTCTTAGAAATATAGTCATTGGAAGTCTCGAAGTAATCATTGTGAGAGAATGGAAAATCCTGATTTAATTGGCGTCACCTTAAACAACATGCATTGTAGTCCATCTACACACGTTGTTGTTTAATACATAACATATCTCAATTAGCAATAAAACTGACTCGAACAATAATGAGCTAGAATGATTATTTGAATTAATTATCTAATCCTATCTTGTTCAAATAATGCAAAAATGGGCCAGCAGTGGCAGAGTTTAATGTTGAAGTTGAAAAATGGACCTACAACTCTTTACTAATACAACCTGTTCAGAACTTGACACACCCATGGCCATGGGATAAGAGTTGCCAACGTATATAAGAGCACCAAAATATCATCCTCAGTCTTTCACAGACACAAAGCACACACAAAAATATGAAAAATGAACGCCCTTGTCAGTTGCTTTCTCCTTCTGCCTCACATTTTTCTGCTATTTGTGGGCACCGTCTCACTACAACACAACACAGCCTTCTCTGCTTGTCTCACCTAGTGAGCTCACTACCAATTCTACTCTAATATACCTTAATTTCACTACTGCTTATACTCCAATAGCTCAATAATACACTAGCGAATTTCCGTTTGGTTTTCAATCTTTTTTTTCTATTTATTTCAACACAAAATTCTTAAAATCTACCCACAAAAAAAAAACAATAAACCTTTTTTTTTCCTTTTGGATCGAAGGAGAAAAAGATTTTTCGTTGATTAAATGACATCTTGTCTACAAATAATTTATGAGTGCTCAGGACAGTAACAAACAGCAAATCTGGACTCGAAACTTAGAAAAATATGCCGTTAAGTTCACACTTCGACATATTAGAGCAATAGGACCAATAGATTTATAGTTTATTAGAAAATTAATTTTAATACTAAAGAGTTGAGAGTTACATTCTAGATAAGAGTTAATGTAAAAAAGAAAAGAAAAAAAATGTGAAGCAAATAAATAACTGAAGCTAAGAACTAAACCAACCTAAACGTCATATAATAAAATACTACTATAGATTGTTGGCCGGTGTTTGATTATATATGTCTCTCCTTTTGTTAAGTTTCTACATGTCCAATTTAATAAGCCTTGAACAAACAGCGAATGATTGCCACCATATTACCGCCTTATCAACTCTTCTCTTATCAAAACATTTTCAAGTAATTTTATTTTTATTTTCACAGATGAAGTCCTCTATCCTTTGTTTTCAAGCAATTTCCGAATTTGAAGAACGGTTTAGATCTAAAAAATAAATTAAACACACTATTAAAATTATGATGTAGACAATTCTTATTTTTCTTAAATTAAAAAAATTATTTTTTTAAAAATAATCATTTTTAATTTATGTACAAATTAAAAAAAATGAATCAATTAATTAGAAACAGAGTGAATAAACCAAGTAAGTTGATTCTATTTTTCTATTCCAAATTCCCAACATTAACTATCCCAAGTTGAGAAAAAGTAGCACTCAAACATAGGCATCCGCCACCCACAACAATCCCAAAGCCATGATTTTTGCTAAAATAACAGAGTTGTGGTCTAAGATAACTAGTAATCAATTCAAATACAATGGGTCTAATACCACAACGGTGTGGCCAATAGATTTCTCATACACTGTTTCTTCCATTTGGTCTTACTATTAAATTATTATTTTCTTAAGGGGTTGAGATGAACGAAATGATTTTCGCTCTCAAATACTGCCAAATCTTATAAATGTAAGCGACCCTCTCAACATAATAAACTTCGTAAACAACACTATAGGTTCTATAATAATTTAAATGTGTGGCTATTTTAAAGGATTTAAACTTCATACCCACTAACGCTAATATTAAATTACCAATTTGATCAGTACATACTCACAACTACTACTGTTATTAAGGGAAAAAAATACCAGTAAACGGATAAGCTTCTTCTTATTATTATTATTATTATTTTAAATTTAAGCTGATGATTAAGTGAAAATTGTCGGTGCCACGTCAGATTACAGTGTCCTAAGCCAATGGCACTCCACACTTTGCTGCTGGCACTTTTGTCAATATCCATTAATATATAAGAGTGGGCCCACAGATCATCTTCGGCCATTCTCTTTTACTCACACGCTCTCCATCATCTATTCTCTGTGGTTACGTAACGTTTTGTGACTTCACCAAACATAAGATGCCACGTCACCATAGGATCTCTGTTTTTTTTTTCTTGACTTCAGATTTGTTGCTCTGTAAAACACCTTATATGACAATTTTTTTTCTCTTTATTCTAAAATAATTATTTTTATTTTTATTTCATAAAGATACTCTCATTGAATTTTAAAATACAGATGTGATGATGTAAATTTCTCTTAATTTAATTAACGTCGTAAATTCGAATCTTTTTATATATACATTTGTTTAAAATATAAGGTCAAAGTTTTATTTCTTAAAAAAAATCATCCCAACTTGAGCAATGATTAATCTGAGTGTGATAAATAATTTAAAAGTGAAGCTCACAATTGAGATTCGTTCGCTTGATCTAAACAAAAAAATATCCCCATTGAAATTTGTTTTCAAAAGTGGTATTTTTTGTTAAAACAAATAGAGAATTCTTATTTGTCCCAAGGGGTTAGGTCTGACAGTAATCACCTAATATTTATAGGTAAATATTTTATGTTCGAATCTTTGTGGAGGTAGAAATAAAATAATTAATTTCGACTTTGTCAACCCTTATACTATTTAAAAAAATAGAGAATTCTTATTTTCGCAAATCACTTGCCAATGTGTCTAATACAAATGGAGTGAAGGACAATTTCCAAGTATACAAATTTGACATGAAATGTTCTCTAGGAAGTTCATGAGGAACACTATTTACAGATCGCCTAATGAAATTAACTTGAAAATTATTTAGAGTTTGTAACAAGCAACGGTAATAATAAAGTAATTAGCAAAAATAGAACTATAAGAATTTCTTTAATCACTAACACGTCATAAAATTGTCAATTTCTATGATGATCTAATAATCTCTATTCCAATTACGCAATATCAACTCAAAGCCTTCTTGATTATAAACATCTTCAAAATTGCAGCATCTTCTATCTATGGAATATGTCTTTACATAAAACATTGTAAATACACATTCTGAGTGCATATAATAGATCCCCTTCTTTTTCATCTAAGAAGTTAGTATCATCAAAATTTATTTAAACCAACCTTCAAGAGCCTTAGTCTATTTAATTCGGTCTTAATGCAATTGGCCATAAACTGCAAAAACTATTTTCCTCCAACTGATTTGCACTTAAACATCGTTTCAGCCACCCTAAACAAGACGTGAGTATCTCATTAATAGAGTTGCTCTCGAAACTCTAACTAGTGAATTTTCTGTGAGATTACAATCTTCAACAAAAGCGAAATAGTCTCATAGTGTACTCTTTTTTAACGACATCATGTACTCTTTTATCAGTTCAGCTAAAAGTCATTTCAATTCATTCTTTAAAAGATTTGACACCACATGCAAAAGAGCCAAATACCAACCTCATTCGTACTTGTTTTGCCAAATCACAAGGAACCTCTAACTTTCTCTCTATTTTGTAGGCTTATATCAAGATCCATTCGCATTACATTATCCCTAAATATTTATCAATTATTTTTTAATGATGATTAAGTGAAAAATTGAATACCTAGAAAATGTAATTTATTTAATTTTAATTATATATATATATATCTTATTATCTTAACAAATTTAGTATACCAATTTTAATTCAAACTAGTTTTACCTCCGAACATTGTCACGGGATACTATGATTCTATTTTTATTTTCTTATAAATATTTGAGACTATAATAAAAGTTGTTTTAAATTAAAAAAATTAAAAAAAAAAAAATTAATACCGAAATTCTCATATGATTTATTTTCATATTTGTTTATTTTGTTAATAAAGCAAATGAATATTCACCAAACTATTAAATATCTTAATGAAAACTGTCACATATCATATAATTGAAATATCAATTGTCAAAACAATAACTTGCCAAAAGTCAAATTGTTATGAAAGTATATTTAGCTTTTATATAATATTGTATAGATAGATTACAGTTGTGGATCATGCCTATAATGGATCATGCATATAATACCCCGTCGGATTTCGTCTAAACTTCCTGTAGCGATCTATTCGATTTCGATTTGATGTTTGAATGCTCGAGATGATGTTGAGGTGTTTGTGATGATGATTGGATGTTTGGTGATGTTTTGAAATGTTTAAAGTCTTTGGATGTCGTTGGAATTCATTTGGGTGGGAGAAGTCGATTCGTGAAAATTCAGCCCCCGAGATGCTCCTTCGCCTTTGAAACGCTTGTCTGTCCAACCCAGGACACGAAACACGCGTTTCAGCTTAGCTGGGTGACGAAATGTTAGTCTCATGCCCGAAACGCGTGTTTCACCCATTAAAACAACCCCAAAACGCAACGTTTTAGTATGCTACATTTATAAAACCCACAACTCTGATCCCTCTTTGGTTTCTCTAATTTTCTTCACACTTTCTCACCTCAAATTCGTCCATTTTCACTTCCCATCGCCCTCCATCCGTTTCTTTGGCATCCTTAAGGTAAGAACACCAATTCTTCTCCATTTTTGCTTTCATTTGTGCAATTTCTTTTAGGTTTTTGAGTTGTGTTGCAAGAATGAGATGTGTGGGTAGTGGGTGACTAAAATCTGAATTTCTTGGGCATATATTGATGGATTTGAATGGGTTTCTATTATATCTAGGTAGGAGGGACTTAGAAATGCATGGAACTAAATGGGTTTTGAAGATTTGAAGATGTATTGAAGAGAGTTAAGGTTAGGTTCAAGTTTTGAAGAAAATGTGATGATTTTGAGGTTATTTGGTAAGATTGTTGATTGATTCGTGTTTAGGGGGATGATTTGAAGGAATGTGTTTCAATCGATTTAGTTTTTGGGCGTTTTTGTGCAATTTTATGTCGCGAGGAATAAAACTGAAATTTTGTGGGAATTGAGGCCTGATTTATAATTTTGAATTATTGAGGATCGTTTAGTAATTTTTGGAAAGTCTAAGGACTGATTTATAATTTTCAAAGGTTTGAAGACTGATTTGTAATTTAGAATATTTTGAGGACTGATATATAATTTTTCAAAAGTTTGGAGATTAATCTGTTATTTTTTGAGGTCTTAGGGACTAAAGTGCAATTTGGAAAAAATATAGGGACTAAACTATAATTTTGCGTATGTTCACTTTTCGACGAGAGTGTCAGATATTCATATGCAATAGGTCTTTCAATGTCGATTTGGGTTGGTTCATGCATTTACATTTCATACATTTTTTAGGATTGCCATAATTACCGTGACCCCTTTGTAATAAATTTTCTTTCAGCTCAATTCGATATCCGAGGTGGTCAGTCATGCAACAATGGTCAGTAATTGGATTATTAGTTCGGCGTCTAGGTGAAAACAATGACAGCTCTAGATATATAGGTTATGTCTTTCAAATTATATATTTTTGATGTAATCAGACTTTGCATGAAATCTGGACTAATTAAGAATTTGACATCTTTAAAATTTGATTATGTATAATATGGAATAAATTATCTGAATAAGTTAATGTATGAATAGTATCTGTATAAATATTAATATAAGTAACAATATAAACTCAGTATCTGTATAAGTAATATCTATCTATTTTGCATGCTTGTTTGTGATCTTTATATTATATATATTCTATAATCTGGGACACTCAACTACGGAGAGGCATAGCCTTTGGTATATCAATTGTCAGTTAAGCCCTAGTTACCAGGGTTGGCAGTAGCATTGTGTGTCCAGCCATACACATAGGTCAAGTGGCATGGTCCACATCAGTTAGTCAGATTAGGAATTTATCAGTTCAACTCCATCCTAGTTTAATAGTTAGATAAGCATTTATGATATATATGAATGGTGTGAATGTATGTTGTTTGCTGAGCGTGTGAACGTTTTCAGAAAATATTTTCTAAACTAAGTATATATGTGTGTGTATATTATTAGTAGAAGTATATATGCATATGATATTTTCAAAACGTTTTCATAATGGCTTATGTGATGTCCTAGAGGTGATCTAGAGTGTCGTCCCTCACTGAGTTTACTCACCCCTCCCCTCTAACATTTTTTAGGATATTCAGCATTTGCCTTATCAAATCTTGGTGCTCAATGAGGCACCTAGCTCAATAGTCAGTTCTCTTTTCCTCGTGCCCTAGTATTTTGGTTCAATAGAGCTTCACATTGGGTTTCTTGTGGGTTATGTTGTATAAGTATATTTTGTATATTTGGATTTAACTTGCTAATAGTTTCACTCATACTTTGGTATATTAAAATTATACATTTGGCTTATTAATCTTTTATTTTAAAATATATATTTTGTGATTTTTGGGCTTATTATTAAACTGATTAATAAATGTTCTAAGGAATGAATAATTTGGGTAGAATATCTGATTCTTTGAGGGTTGTGCGAGATGGGCTAGGCCCGTGGTTCAGTCTGCTTCGTACGTTGGTCATGATCCGATCTCAGGTTGTGACAATGTCCCTTGACGATCGTGCATTAGGCTCATTTATTAAGGTATTGTCCGTTCTTGGCTCATGTGTCATCACAGTTTTGTCCTTGAAAAGGTGCCCTAGTGGTTTAAAGGAGGAACCTTCTTATAAGCGACCATTGACCTCAACTCCTAGACAATGTGGGAGCATGATACTACAATAACCCTCAAGTCGAGAAAAGGGAACTTGGGAACATAGTTTTAGCTCGATGGTTTTTGCTCAAGTTTCTATAGACGATGGCAATTATTGTGGACCACGTCCATCGATGATCGCACGCTAGGCTCATCCACTGAGGTATTGTCCGTTTTAGGCTCATGAGCCCTCAAGGTTTTGTTTTTGAAAATGCACCTTAGTGGTTTGAGGGAGGAATGTGCTTATAAGCAATCATTGGTCTCGACTCCTAAACGATGTGGGAGCATGGAACTACAATGATTGTTGTGGACTATCTCTCTTCATGATCGAATGCTAAGCTCATTCACTAAACTATTATCAGCTCTAAGCTCATGGGCCCTCACAGCTTTGTCCCTGAAAAAGGCGCTTTAGTGGTTTGAGGGAGAAATGTGCCTATAAGCGACAATTGACCTCAACTCCTATGTGATGTGGGAGTATGACACTACAATAACCCTCCATTCAAGGCTAAGGGGCTTGAGAACATAACTTTAACTCGACGATGTCAATTGTTGTGGATCATGTCTCTCGACGATCACACGTTAGACCCATTCACTAAGATATTGTCTGTTTTAAACTCATGGGCCTTCACGATTTTGTTCCTAAAAAGGCATGTCAGTGGTTTTAGAAAGGAATGTGTTTATAAGTGACCATTGATCTCGACTCATGTGGGAGCATAACACTACAATTACAAAATAAGAAAAAAAAAACCTAAAATTACTACAAAGGTGCCAATGATTGACTGTGTCCTTCATCCGCCACAACAGCTCGGACAAATTTTAAAGAATACAAATTGGTTTTTTTTTAATTTCTCAAAAAAAATTGTTTTTTAACTTTTACAAAAGTTCATTTTTTATAATTCAATAAGAACATTTAAATTTGAAGTGTGACTTCTGTTGAGTCGATAATCACACTAGAAGGGGGGGTTGAATAGTGTGATATTAGAAGTTTTGAATTTTCTTCGAGAATAATTGCGGTAAATGAAAGAACACCAAGAACTCATAGTGGTTCGGCCAACTCGATGCCTACATCCACTATCTAAGTATCACCACTTAGGATTTCCACTATCAATCTTCACAAAGATTACAACTTCACTTTCTAGCTAAATGAGAACTCTTACAAGTTTCTTGATTCCGGTTCAAGA
>CAODLS012582347.1:0-21752 GCA_948243855.1 Flueggea neowawraea
ATTTATAAGTTGAAGCAATTTAAATGTATTATCTTAACAAATTAGTTTATAGAGGCGAAATTTTTTATAATTTTACTACCATCCTTAATACATTCCACCAGGTTCCACAAATGAAATAATATTAATTAACTTTTGTGAAAAAAAATTATATTAGTCAATTATTCTGCAATTGTAGAAAATGTCGTATATTATTAAATGAAAGTAGTATCATATATAACACTAACAGTAAAAGGTGGAAAATTAAACTAATTTTTAGTTTGACAAGTTAAGATACTTTCTCAGCTGCTGTTATGATATACGGGTATGGAAGGCCATTGGTATTTTTTTGAGATCTCATTGTCTTCTGCTTCCATGACTAAATCCGTAGACATTCTTTTATCTGCTATGACTTCACTGTATGGCTCTCAAATTAAAGCTCTATTACAATCTGCAGTGATTGATTCTTTTTGGGCAATTTGTTATGCCCGCAATCAAGCAGCCTTTGATAATAAATGTATTTCGGTTTTTTCTACAAGAAGGTTTGTTCTTCGAGCAATCCGAGAATGTAACTTCTTCAAAGTGGGACACATGAAAAATACACAGCAGGAATTGTTTATTCTTAGACGGTTTGGAGTTGCTGCCATTCCCTCTACACCACCTAAAATTATTTATGTTCGATGGTGCCCTCCGTCGCGGTCTTGGATAAATATTAACACAGATGGGGCCTCAATGGGTACTCCCGGTATTGGTGGAGTTGGTGGTGTCTTCCGCACTTGCAGAGGCTTTGTGAAAATTTGCTTTGATGTGCCATTGTTGAATTGTCATGCGTTGGAGGCCGAACTCTATGCTATCATTTATGCTGTTAATAGAGCACACACTTATGGTTGGAATCGAATCTGGATAGAAAGTGACTCTTTGTATGTCGTAAACCTATTGAAGGAACGCAGTCTTTTGATGCCATGGAAGCTTTTGCTGGATTGCTCTCACTGCCTCAAGCAACTGTCTAATATGGTATTTTTAATCTCACATGTTTTCAGGGAGGAAAATATTGTGGCTGATAGACTTTCTAAGGAAGCCGTTCATAATAGAGTTGAGCAATTGTGGTTTACTGCACCGTCGTTTTGTGCTCCTTTAGTCGAGTATGACGGACGGGGCAGGGAATATTTTCTATTTGCATAACTATTCCTTCTTTTTTATATTGTTATTTTCTCTGTTGTTTGTAGAGGCAGAGTGGTGTCGGTTGCTTTGCAACTATATATGTTTCTTTGATTTCCCTTCGTTTGGGTTGTACCAAACGATTTCTTATACTTTCTTCTTTCTTTAATAAATTGGAGCTCATGAGCACGAAGATGTCACGAAAAAGATGCCAACTTAATTGAAATATCCCTATTGTAGTCACTGATTCATGATCTTATGCTCTTCAATAAAAAGTTAAGATACTTTTTTTACTGAATTTTTACAGCACCAGCTTTAGACACAGCAAGAAAGCAGAGAAAAAAACAAACAAAGATACAAAAGTAGTGTTACAATCAGAACATCTATGATAGATGTGATATTAAATATATATTTTTCAGAAAACCTTTGAAAATCCCGCAAAAGGAATAGATTTAACAGAACCCCCGCAAAGACCATAAAGGTTTTATATATGACCAATACACACTTTCATCACATGTAGTTTGTCGCCAATGGCGGAGACAGTTGGGCCCAAATAGAGTCGGCCTATCCCATCAACTGTCCAACAAACTGCTAGGATATTTCACCAACTCCATTTGCTTCGTTTCACCTTTCATCTCTTTATTTTAATGTCGACATCACTTTGATCAAATTTTAGGTTTGTCATTGTTTATTGCCATGCACTTTCACTTTCTTTGCCTTTCTTCATCATTGTAATCTTATCCCTTCTTTTTCTTTTCTTTTCTACTTTTCAACACTAAACCTTGAATTGTTACCCTTTATATGCATATGAGGACTACATCCAAAGTATAAAGAAACACAGCCACATGTTGCATTTCGTTGTTTAACTTACAAATGTTTATGTATTGCCATAATGCACGTTATCACGTTCAAAAATCTTTTCTTTTCCCCCGCTAAACACGGTATTGATGATATTGATATGGTGTCTAAATACAACGAAGGAATTATAGTCTATGAACACGTCTCCAAGCTTTGGGTTCTCAAGTTTCAATTCTGGGGTTCTAAGTTCTACTCTTAAATTTCTCAGCTTTACACCTCTAAACACCTCAACTTTCAACTTGGAGTCTTTTTAGAATGTATAGAGAACTCGCATCTCATGTTTTCAAACTGGTTCCTCATATCTTCCTTTAGTTTTTTTACAGTCATTAATCTTGAAATGCTATCTGGGCTTTGATTTTGTTGGCCAATTACTTCAAGGACGTCCATCCTAGCTTCCTCTTTTCAATCTATATGGCGAAACACCATAATTAAGGATGATGGTTATGGTCACTCCTGGCTTATAGAACAAATTCGTAAACATGCTTGCACATCACGCTAGCGCTGTGGTTGAATTTTTTTAAAATTTGAAGCTTTTATTTAAGTTTATTAGTTTTTAGTAATGCGATTAAATATAATCGCATTACTAAAAACTAATAAACTTAAATAAAAGAAGCGATAATTGACAACTATGTTGGTTGTGCTTGATTTCTAGGTGGTGCTACGCTACAGGAATTTTTTTTAATGAATTTTGCATATCTTCATCAGGGAGTAACTCTCTGTGGGTTAAAGATCAACTGACAAATTGAACCACTTTATAACTAAACATTTATCAAAGATGTGATCTAGGCACAGAATCTCATTGGAGGACATTCATTTTGTGTTTGTTTATACCTTATTATACATCGACATATTGATTTCTATTTCATTCAAGTTCTTTTATAATTTAATTTAAAAATTGAGTGCCCATTATGAAGAATTTGTTTCGTAATGAGTTTAGAGCGAAACGACTTGCCATTCGAGATGTTCGAGAGGTGTCACGCCGTTCGAAATGTTCGAAAGACGTCTTGTTGTTCGAGATGTTTGAGAGACGTCGCGTTGTTGTTGCTGTTGTGAAGCAAACCACTTTGTGAGACGTCGCGTCGTTGTTGCTGTTGTGAACCAAACCACTTATCGTTGCTGTTGTTGACCAAACTACTTGTCGTTGTTGTTGTGGCCCAGACCTCTTGCCGTTACTATTGTCGACCAAACCTCTTGTCGTTATTGTTGTGGACCAGACCATTTGTCATTGTTGTTACCCCCACCACCACGTGGGTGTTCAGGACTCGCTTCTTGGATGACTTCACCCCCGCTATCGAGTAGGTGTTCAGAAGCTGCACCTTTGAGGACTTCACCCCTGCTATCGAGTGGGTGTACAGGAGCTACCCCTCGGAGGACTTCACCCTCACCACTATGTGGGCATTCGGCGCACCTTGGTGGCTCGTCATACCATGGTGGTTCGCGGTTCATGGTTTGTGGCTCAGGTTCATTACTCATGATTCGAGGTTCGTGGCTCGTTGCTCGTGGTTTGTGGCCTTGTCAAGCTCATCAATTTGCAGAGTTCACCAACTTGCATCGCCGAACTCATCAATTCGCATGGTCCATCACCAACTCGCATCGTCGAGCTCACCAACTCGTAGAGTCCTTCATCACCAACTCTCATTGCAAAGTTCCCCACTCCGTAGACTTCATCATCTCCACTCCACTTCGCGGAGTCCACCAGTTCGAGGAGTTCACGAACTTGCGGTGTTCTCCGGCTCGATGAGTCCACGGGCTCGTGAGGTTCATCATTTCGTCCCCCCTTTGCGGAGTTAACCATAGTCACATGAAGTTTACTCGTCGAGTGGATTTCAACATCTTAACCCCACCTCTTGGAGTTTACTCCACGAGAAGTTCAACATTTTCTTAAAAATTTAACCTCCTCTGGAGGTTCAAAATTTCCTCAGGAATTTCACCTCCTCAGGAGGTTCAACATTTCCTCGAGAGATTCAACATTTCCTGAGGAATTTCACTTCCTAGGAAGATTCAACATTTCCTCTGAAAGTTCAACACTTCCTCGGGAAGTTCACCTCTTCGGGAGGTTCATAATTTCCTCAGGAAGTTTATCATTTTAACTCCACTTCATGAAGATCATCATCTTCATCATACTGATGTTCGTCATCCATTCCACCTAGTAAAGTTCGTCATCCTCACCATGCTGGTGTTCAAAGACTTTTCACCAAGTGATCGTGACGAGGTTCAAGCGCTTACTAGAATCAATTATTTTTTGTTGCTCTTGATCGTGTGCTTTTTTTTTGCACAACTTATATGCATCATTGCTCCCCAATCACATGGCCAAATGACTTTTTGGTCAAGTGATTTCGATGGAGTCTTAATAGTGGTAGGAGTTGATTTGCTTGCGGAGGACGGAGTAGAAAAACTATCGTGTGTGCCCATGACAATACCACTTGAGGTTTCACTTGCCACATGCCCTAGAAAATAAGCTATTGCGTGTGTTCATGACAATACCACTTGGGGTTTCACTTGTCATATGCCTCAACGAATAAACTGTCGCGTGCGTTCATGACAATACCACTAGGGGTTTCACTTGCCACACATCTTAGTGAGTAGGCAGTCGCATGCGTTGCCACACGTCTTAGCAAGTAAGTTGTCGAGTGCGTTCATGACAATACCATATGGGGTTTCACTTGTCCCATGTGTGCGATGTTCAATTTTCCACTGGGTGTGTTCTACAATGAGCGTTCGGTTTCCCGTAAGTTTTGTACTCCATTGCCACATCACAGTCTATCTTTTCATTGCATGGTGAGAGCTTGGTTTCTCACAAGCTTTTCTACTCACATTTTGTTACGTGAGAGCCCGATTTCTCGCAAGCTTTTTGCTCACAATTTAGATGTTTTCCACGTGAGAGCCTGATTACTCGTAAGTTTTTATACTCATGTTGCATTCCAGTGGTTTCAAGATGGTTCTTGTGCATTGATGGTGAGGAGTCAATGCTCGAACTCACTCAGCACGTTTGGTTACATAGGCCCAATTTCCCACAAACCTTTTTTTTGTCTTGTGTGGCCAAGCACTCGGCTTGTCTTAACCTATTTCTTTATTCACAAGAGAAGTTATTTACGCAAAAACAAGACATGTCATTTATTCAAAATAACAAGTTACACAAGAGGAAGATAAAAAAACTTAAATCATTAAACTTCTTTTCACCATCAGAAGCACACTTAGCAATCAAAGCTGAATATTTCAAGTTGTGGCGTGCATAGTTGGACCTATGCTGATTAACCTCTTCAAGCGTCATTCCTTTCTCGTTGCCTTGTGTCACCGATTGGCTCCCCTCTCAATACTTCAATGTTAACAAATTGGTCCAAGTGTCCACCTCGAACCAAGTTCTAAATTTTATTCACCAGTTCTCGACACTTATGCATGGAGTGTCCACTCGCATCGTGGTACCGGCAGTAAGCATCCACATTCTTAACCCAAATCAAACCAAAATCAAAACACATCCCTTTGCAAAAAAAAAAAAACAAACCAACAAAAAAACAGAGAAAAAAATACAAAGCAGAAGATATTAAACCAAAAAAGCTTCATCCACCACTACCACTTCTTCCACCATTACTGACTATCCAAACCATTCCAACCACCACTACAATCCATCACCAAAACCGACCACCACAATCACTGCCACTATAACACGAGACCACTTACCACCAATGCCACCATCTCCTCCACCAAAATCATCACTCATTTTTTCCAAACCCGATTCATTTTCACCACCAAAATCAACACCATCCACCACCTAAATACCATCCCGACTCTG
Source organism: Flueggea neowawraea (assembly GCA_948243855.1). Classification (NCBI taxonomy): domain Eukaryota; kingdom Viridiplantae; phylum Streptophyta; class Magnoliopsida; order Malpighiales; family Phyllanthaceae; genus Flueggea; species Flueggea neowawraea. Next base: position 5,783 of record CAODLS012582347.1, read on the forward strand.
GAACCAACTCCAAACCACCATCCAAAACCTACACCTAAAGCCAAATACACTAAAACTACTCAAATGCCCATTGTCACAACATCATCAGACAAAAAAGGAATAAAAAATCGAATGCCAAACCATCACTAAGCCCACTTTTTTCATCTCATTTTTCTTCTCTATTGTTTTGTTCCCTTCCAAAAAAGGAAGAAAATCAAAAATAAAAAAGGGAAATAACGAAAAAGACAGAGACGATAGAAAAATAAAAAGAGAGGAGGAAAGGGTGAAAGAATCAATGGGAGATAAAAGGATTCGAGGAGGATGTGAGTTTATCTCTGGAGCCATCGAAACAGTCACCTCATAACGATTAGGAGAGAAAGAGATCGCGTTGCACACCAGGGAGAGAGCTCATCATCGCATCTGTTGTCCAGAGAAGGGAGCTACGCCGTTATCGTTACTTTTTCAGATCAAGGAACGTCGCGTTGCCTCATTGCACGCCAAAAGAGAAAGCGTCATCGCGCCGTTGTTGTGGTTTCTGTCATCAAATATTGGGGATGTGAAGACACCCATAATGAGAAGAGAGGTGAAAAGGACTAGAGAGAGAGAGAGTTAATCAAAAAAGAAGAAGAAGGAATTGTGGGTTCGGTTGGGTGTTTGGGGTTTGGTTTTTTAGGTCGTGTGTTTAATTTTGGCTCTAATCTTTAGTTGAGTTAATTTTGATTTTTAGATGGGTTTGTTTTTATTTTTAAGAGTGGGTTGGGTTCATTTCAAAAAGAAAGAGTGGGATAGGTTGGGTTTGTTTGGGTTTTTCAGAGTGTGGATTTGTTTGGTTTTTGATGGGTTTGTTTTGGTTTTAGGAGTGAGGTTGGGTTTTGAGAGTATGATGTGTTTGGTTATGGTTTTGAGAATGTTTGGTTGGTTTTTAGAGTGTAGCTGGGTTGGGTTGCGTCATGTTAGGTTTTTAGAGTGGAATAGGGATTAGTTATTGAAGTGGTTGGTTCAGTTTGTTTCAATTTATGTAGTAATTAGATTTAAAATTAGAGGGCAAGTCAATGTTTTCATGCTTTCTATTAAGTGTGACTAAAGGTGTTATAGACTAAGGAGCGGAGCGGCTAATTTAGAAAAAGCAGGGACCGAGAGAGAGATTACACCAAACATCATGGACTGCCATGAATTTTGCCTTTTTGTCTTTGTGTTTTTTGAGATATGTTGGCTTTGGGATTTTTTGGAGATGTTTTGTTAGAGAATAATTGAAAGTTCAAAATTTTGATTTACTTATTTGATTTATTATTGATTTTTAGTTCTTAAGATTTCTACTTTTGTTGGCATATTTGATTTTATTTTTAAACTTGGCATATCAAGATTTGTAGCATATTTTTTTCCTTAGTTTGTTGGTGTGAATGCCTATAAAAAGGCTTAGTTATTCCAGTTTACTTATCAATAAAAAAACTCAGATTACTTTGCCATGTTTGTTGTCATGTTTTCTTCCCCTAAACCCCCACAATTGGTATCAGAGCCCTCAAGGATCTTAAGGGACCTCTCTGACTGATCTGTAGAGTATCCAATCCAAGCTTTCCAAATATTCATGGTTTCCACCAATACATCATCCCTTTAACCCCTAACTTTTAATGGTGAATATTATCAAGTATGGAATGTCAAAATGATGGCTCACTTGATAGGTCTTGGTTTATGGCAGTGGGTTGAAGGTGAGAGTGAGTTACCTTCTTTAGGCAATAATTCGACACTAAATAAAATTAGAGCTCATGAAGAAGAAGAAGAAGAAAAAGCAGAAGTTCCAAGAGCTTTATCCCAAATACATGCAGTTGTCTCATAATCAGTTTTCAGAAGAATCATGGCTTGTGAAACGGCTAAGGAAGCATGGAACATATTGAAGGAATTGTATCAAGGCAGCGCGAGAACAAGACGGATGCAAGTGTTAAATCTCAAATGAGATTTTGAAATTCTTAGAATGAATGAGAAGGAGACCATCCAAGATTTCTCTGACAAGCTCATGACGGTGGTGAATAAAATAAGACTTATGAGAGAAGAACTTCCAGATAGTAGGATTGTAGAGAAATTCTTGATAAGCCTACCAGAAAGGTTCGAAGCGAAAATCTCATTTCTCGAAGATTCAAGAGACACTAATCAAATGACATTTTCATAATTGATTTGTGCCTTGCAAGCTCAGGAACAAAAAAGGACCATGAGAAACGAAGAAAGTGAACAGATGACGGAAGGAGCCTATCTAGTTAAGGTAAAGAAGAAAGGAAAAATCCCACAATGTAGCCATTGTGAGAAACTTAGCCATGAAGAGAAAGACTATTGGCATAAAGGGAAGCCTCGATGTTTCAAATGCAAAAGATTTGGCCACTTATAAAAAGACTACAAGTCTAAAACCGAATGATGTGCAAATTCAGTACAAGTGATTGAAGAAGATACCCTCTTTTAATTGGTGAGAAGTGCACCAAGAAAAAGAAAAAAAATGAGTTTTTCGAGAGAAGTGCTCCAACAATTGGATGGTTGATGAGAAGTGCATCAACAAATGATAAGAAGTGCATCATATGATGAACATGAAGAGAAGTGCTTCATGAACAAGAACTATAAAGAGAAGTGCTCCATGAATGTTGAAGATTTGCAACTTTGAATTGAGAGGGAGTGTTAGAGAATAATTCAAAGTTCAAAACTTTGATTTACTTATATGATTTATTGCTGTTTTTTAGTTCCTAGGATTTCTACATTTGTTGGCAGATCTGATTTTATTTTTAAACTTGGCATATCAGGATTTGTAGCAGATTTTCTGCCTTAGTTTGTTGGTGTGTATGCCTATAAAAAGGCTTAGTTATTCCAGTTTATTTATCAATAAAAAAACCCAGATTTCTTTCCCATGTGTACTGTCATGTTTTCTTCCTTTCTAAACTCCTACATGTTTGTTTGTTTGTTTGTGTGAGCTGGTTTTGCAGGCCTGGTGTCGTATTGGCCAGATAGTGATAGCGCATCATGGTCTCCATCAGATATGGCACCCTCCTTGTCAAGCTTGTCTCCACGACTTCTTCGACATCTCTGCTTGTTCAGTCCACGAATCTTAACGAGATCAGAGTAGCAGAAGCTTTTTCATTGATTATAATTAAACGTACAAGGCAATTGTTATAGGGAGTACAAAGAGGAAAGGCGATTAATTCTAGGCAAGAAGTTTTGAATATGACTAATTGACTCTAAAACATGCTAATGTAAAAGCTGGAACTAATAGCCTCGTCAAATATGGTGCCGATTTGTCCCTCCCGCGGGCGACGGTGTTGATGCTTTTCCTTGCATGAATTCCGGTGGTGGTGTGGGTTCTGTTAGTTTTTAGTCTTTTGTATCTATCTGTATTTTCGTAGAACCAATGTATGCCCTTTCTTATGGTCACAAGATCAAATTTCCTCACTTCCTCCTCTTCAACCAGTAGATGGCCGTTATATTGCCAGAAAACAAATAATTTTCAGGGAAATTTCCAATGTTTTTCATCATTTTCTGGCAAATGGAGCAACACTACCGCCATCTCACCGACTCTACATTTAGAACCAATAGTCACTATCCAACCCGCCGAAAATAGTCATCCGCCGACGCTGTTTGTTGCCAGAGAATTCCTTTAGCTCAACTTTGTTTTATTTTCCTTCTATTATCTATGCTAAGGTAGGATTTGGTAAAATTTTGGTATGAGTATCGAACTCGTTATTAATTTTTTGTTTTTTGGTTTATGTAAAGTTAGATTTTTCAATTCCGTCTAGAAAAAAGTTAGATTTTTCATCCATATGTCAATTAGTTGGAATTGACAGTCAATTGAATCATAAAATTTTGGCGACATTTGGTTCAATCGAAATCGATTGTGTAGAATGAGAATGACAATAATCTAAATCAAAATAATATTTATTATAAGTATTTAATTTAATACGAAATTGAAATTTGTTATAAAATTGGAAAAAAAAATACATATTTTACATAAAACTACATACTAAACTATTATAATATTGTGAACTCAATTTTCACAAAAAAAAATATGACAAAAAATAGATATCAATACATTAATTAATTAAAAAGAAAAAAAAAGTAAAGGAAAAAATACATGAAAAGTAAGAAGAAATGTTGGTCAACAACAACGTAGTTTGCAGGTTGGCCCTAGATTTTTCGAAATTAGGTTTAGAATACTTTTGAATTGTTACATAAGTTAAATTAAATTGAATTAATAATAAATATATGAAATTAAAAATTAAATTTTACAAAATATTTGCTAATAGCAAATTCTTATAGAAATGGCTCATTTGATATCCATCAATGATAAAGATAAAAGATGGAAGAAAAAAAAAGGGATATAATAAAAAAATACAATCCTAAATTTCATTTTAAGGTAATGATAATGTGATTAATAAAGACTCTATAGGTTAATCACATCATAGAATTGAGGCGTAATTATATTTTCTGGTAGAATGGAAAAATGTATTTTAATCAAATCAACCACAATTGATTTTCATTTTTAAAATATTGATTTCTGCTTTACCACCAACCTTCTTTGTCCTTTCAAAACTCTTTCGTGCCATCTTACTTTGATTTCTGCTTCCCACCATTGCAACAACACCAAATACGGGCACAAAGAACATCCTACAACAAGATAAAGAAAATAAAACACCATTGTTAAAATATTGTACATATATAAATATACATAGACATACACATAACATAACATGAAGCATTGGTAATTAACACACCATCCCCGTAAAGCCAAATCAAACACTTTAGAGCCCAAAACAACTGTGTACAACTTAGTAAACTAATTGAAACTAACAATATAATCCTGTACAACTGACCACACAACTCAGTACCCGATACGTTAAATCCACTCAAGCAATTCCTCCAAGTCAAACATTTTATCAAACGGTTGGTACGCAAAGGATGAAAGAGTAAGAACTTCCAATTTGAAACGAGTATCAACAACATATTCCAACACATTACAACTATTAAAACAAAAAAAAAATCAAAAAACATAAAACTGACAACATGCAACGACAAAACCAGAAAAAAATTGCTTTCGAAAATCCCCCGAATTGTTTGCAATGAAAAAAAACCAGGATTTCCTAAAGAGCTAACAAAAATTAAAAAACCCAACCAAAAATTGCAAGCAAAACTTACGATTTCAGTCGAGTATGATCAACGTATTCCAACACATTAAGACATAAAAACAACAAAATCAAAAACCATGAAAATAACAACATGCATCAACGAATCCAGAGAAAACCACCACCAAACATTGCTAAAGAAATACAACTCAATGGTTTTCCATAAAAAACCCACAACTTCCTAAAGAGTTAACAAAAAATTAAAAATCCAACCCAAAATTGCAAGCAACCCACATCCAATGCATTAAGAAAACCCACAAAAAACCATCTAGTAGAACGAAAGAAGATGAAGAATTCCAGAAACTAGAAGAATCTTTAAAAACCCACACTGAAAAATCCTCGCACGCAAGAGGGATCGGCACTTTACTTACCAATATGAAGCAAAGCCCTACCCTAAAATTCTCAACTATACGACACAAATATAGAGATAGACATCTTTTTTTCTTTTCTGAAAAAAAAAATAAAAGATAAGAAGAGATTAAAGAGTCCATCTCGCACGGTTAACAAAAATTAAGGGGGAGGGATTTCTCTCCTGTATGTGAGTGTGTTTATTTCGGTAAATAGAAACAAATTATGTTTTCAAATGCAAATAGTATTGTCATAAGTTTACAAAAAACCGATAATATCAACATTTCTTTTAAAAAGAACATGGCGTAATTCCTACCTTATTTAGACTTCTTTCTGGACTTTAATTAAGCAATAGTCCTGATCATGCCTTTCATTGTATTGCACTAAGCATATTCTCATTGTGTTTGTGTTTGTGTTTGGTGATTGGGATCTTTATATATTTAGGGGTTCTTGACTTGAACATCTAATGACTAATTTCTTTTTATCTTTGCATGATCTATTCAATGCAGAGGAAACCATATTCTTGCAAACCATGAACACACACAACAAAACATATGCTTCGTAATCATTTTGTTTCCACATTTCGTTTGCAAGAAATTGATTCAATTAGTGAGGGCAGACACATTTTTGCCACAAAAATCAAGCTAATAAAAACCCCAAATCAAGGCCAAAGAAGACGGGGCCACAGGAACTGGGCCAAACAACCATGTCAACAAAGGAAAGCTAATAAAGAGGATTCTGTTGCCAATATGTGCCAACATGAAGCCTTGTTCAGATACCATGTGTGTATATTCAGGTGATGTGTTTTCACAATCAGCAATATTTTCCAAAAAATTGGCATCAACCAGAAATCCAAGCCCCATAAAACTACACAAGAAGCTTGTTAAGAGAAATAGTGATGCTGATCCAAATTTTAGGGCATAAATTCCTCCTGACTGTGACCCAGAAAATGCACCATGCAATAGGTGAGTTGCTTTGTAGGCGTTGTTGGTCAGTGCTGGTTTGACATGATTTCCGAAGCTGGTTTGACATGGTTTGTTCTTGATGCAATGCCACAGATAGGTGTGGTAGATAGTTATAACGAAGAGGCTCAATAGGATTAATATGATATCAACATAAACAAGCACACCCATCTTTCAATACAATTTGCAATGCCAATATGTTCTTGGCTTTGATACCCCAAACTAGCCTATTTATTTATGAGAGCTCTGTTTTCTTTCTTCTTTCTTTTTTTTTTGGGTTTTGGTGATTTTCCTATGATAGAATTATAGAAAGTGAGAGAGTGGAGATTAGGTCGTGACGTAGCATATGATAAATTTGTATTTATTTGGGCACTTCCTCGTTATTGTGGAATACTTGCAGTGGAAATTAAGATGATGATATACCTATTCAATTCAATTTGCCACATGTCTTAATAAAAAAAGGGGTCATATGCATGTGATTTTTTTAATATGAAATAGAGTTATTCACTTTTAGTATTAAATGCGACTTTGATATTATTAAAAATATTATTTTGTAATTGAATTATCTAATATTCAAATATTGCACTAATTTGAATTCAAAGTGAATAAAACTCTTACAAAAGATAAAATTCTCTTTGTATAAGAATTTGAATTCGAGATCTTTTAGATATTATTTCATAGACTTCTATACTAAAACAATTGAGTTTATAATTTATTTGTACTGAAATCGTTTCTATTATTAAGAGATCGAGTCTTCAATTCGTAGTAAGAGTCAATCCTAAAAAAAATATAATAATAAAAATTTCCATACGATGAAAAGAGAAATATACACATGAAGCCCGAGTAAGACACCGAACGTTCAAATTAATGTAGTATGGCATAATTTTACATTGCATGCCCAATTAATTTAAGGGCTAGATGGGGAAAGAATTTAGTTGTACCAGTCATATTTATGATTTTATAAGTGGCATGCCCGCTAATAGTAGCTAGTTAGTTAATTAATCGTGCAATTCCACCACCTTAAACAACTCATTTGTATTTGTGCATTGGGTTTTAAACTTCAAAGACAGCCCCAAAAGCACTAAAAAGAAAAACATGTCCTCTTAGAGACCACAAAAATTATTTGCATTTGACGAATGCCTATTTTACTAGAAGAAGAAGTGACGTATATCTATATACAAATCAATATTGTATTAATATTCATCCAAATTTTCGCATTAGTTTTATATATATCTTATCAAATTTTGCATTTGATTAATTTGCATTCGGATTTTCAAAACTCGAATTCAAAACCATCAACTTTACCATTCCACCATAACACTCGATTATTTTAAATATTTAACTTTAAAGACAAGTTTAAAATTTAATTCATAAGGACATGTTTTCTTTTTCTTGATTATGATTATCAGACATGTCGGTCACTTTTTCTTTGGTAGGTTGAGAGGCTTTGAACTAATGAGCATGGTGCCGCCACGAAAGACCAATATATGTTTAATGCTTCCCTGATGTGTATGTAAGTAGCAACCACTTCGTTTTTATATATTTGATTCGATGACTCGTACATTTAATTGCTCTTTTTTTATATACATATAATTTTGAGTAATATAGAACTCTCGTGCACGATAAATTAAGTCGTCTCAACCAGTTTTTGAACAACTACTTGATATTGATATCTTATCTTTGTCATGCACGGAAAGGGACAAGTATTAATGTTTTCGAGGTGTCAACAAACTATAATGTTCTCAAGGTGGCACCCAAAATATGTAAGGGAAAGAAAAACGTGTGTTTCTCTTTATAGATGATAGATAGGAACGTAGAACGTTCTCGATCGGTAATGTTTTTAAATTGTATACCTAAAGGGAAAAAAATGTATGTATTTTCGTGATATAAAGTCCATTATTTATAAATGAAATATTATTTTAGATTGTATCAAATAGGATTAGAATAAAATAAATGATTCTAAGTTATAGATGAAATGTGTATGAGGTATAATAAACTAGAGACTAAAATGAGAATAAATAGTAAATATGGTAAAAAAGTAAAAACTAACTAAACTACATATGTATGTGTAGATAATTATCATTTAAAATCTAACACATGGCAAGACTTTCTAGATAAAAGTTATCTATATGTCCAAATATTAAGTAAACACTTGTTACTTATTCAATTTAGGGTTAAATCATTTGTCATCTCTAAGGTATAGTGCAATCTCCTCTGCGGTCCTTGAGTTTTGAAAATATCCTCTGCAATCCCTAGTAATGACCGCATAGGAGCTTTTTAGGGACCATAGAAGAACTTTTTCAGGGACTGTAAATGAGCTTTTTAAGGATCTCAGATAGAGCAAAAACGCTTTTTCAAAACTTACGGATCGGAGAGAATATTACAGTATACCTTAGGGATGGCAAATGATTTAACCCAATTTTAAGACAAAAGTTGTCCATATGCTCAAATGGTTAATGAACACATGTACACTTGACTTGTTAATTAAGATAAGATTAAAATGAAAAAGAAGGGAGATATTTTTGGTGGAGTTGGCAATATATATATATATATATTGTTTTCTTGTTTAAAACATTCACATCAACACAATCAACTTATGGTCCCAAAATTCCTTCAAAAACACACCAACACACAATTGACCATCAATTCCTCTAAAGAAGAGCTTAAACAACACAAAGGTAATCCTGAACTCGTAATAGCCCTTGACTAGTCTTTGTTTCATTCATACTTTCAAACACGTTAGAGACATTATTATAGGAAACTTAAAGAATGAAACTTGTATATTTATATGCCTTATGGATGTCTGTAAAAAGGATTAATCTAATTATGTGTTGTTTTGTATTTATAGTTGAAATATAATGAATTGTCCATATCACAGATGCTATAGGAACAGTCTATTTGTAACAAGATTTTGGAAACCCTATAAACCTAATTTGGAAAACGTAAAAGTTGTAGATATATATGTATTCTAACTGACTGTAAAAGGAAATACCTTAGTTCCATGTATTTAGGGACTTATACTTGTTTATCTAAGACTAATCATATTTATAGTTTAACATAATACAGTTTGATTCTAGGTTCAAATGTAAAAGTCACTGAGATTTTTGTACTTTGAATTAGCCTTTGATATTTTCCAGAATCAAGGGTACATGAGTCTAGTTTCTAAATCAAGAAATCATTTTTTGATTTGGAGTTGAATAAAGTAAACCATGACTAAAATATTGAGTAAAGGTTTGGCTGCTCTGTTATAGCTCTTGACATGAATTGGAAAAATTGTCAAATATTTTGTTAACTGGACTAGAAAACTAGGTTCATGTGGTTAGAAAGATATGTTTGTCTAGTTTTTGATACAATTTACAAAATTTTATTTAAAGCTAAAGTGTTTGAGAAATTGTCATAATAATAGGTGATGCTCAATCTGTCCTAAAGTAGAAACAGGACAAAAGATAGTTTGAGTTTATAAATTCTCCATAAATTGTACAAATTGAAGTAGGAATCCTACTTTATATGTCCAGAAATCTTGGAAGGTATACTTTCAAATACAATTTACATAAATTTAATTGAAAATATGTAACTCCAGAAATATTAAATGGAACAAAGACTATTCTGTTGAGATTAAACTAAGAAAACCATTATAGGCACTATTTTGTTATATTTTCAATAATAGGGATTGACCTGAATTTTCTTATAAACAGAACAGGAGAAAGAGAAAACAGATCCTTATAATTTTGAGATATAATTAGTCTTTAGATTGAGTAAATTTAGAGTTTACATCATTCGTTAGGACATGTGGACTAAATTGAATAAGAACTTGTAACTAAGGTACTAGTCCAAAATTTTATAGAAAAACGTATTTGATATTGATATACGTAATTTTAATATTGTGTAGATCCAAATGACCCAAATATTCGTAGATTGGAGAACTAAAAGTCATCTTCATATATATATATATATATATATTAGAGGCGTAGGTGAGTAGAGACTAGAGGTGTCTCCACTTGTTTTCTATATGTTTGAAAGTATCAAACGTGATAATTTTATTGTGATATGTGCATATGTAACGATCTTGGATTATTTGTGCATTATGTGTATATGTGGAAATGTTTGATAGTTCTTATATGTGTCACGTGTAAAGGCCTTGATTGATTTGTGATCCTGATGTGATTATATCCTTGGATATATTGTCTAATATCTGTTGACTCTCAGTTTTGATGATTTTAACAAAACATGTGAAAAAGTTAAGAAATGCATGTTGCAGCCAATGCTAAGTGTGTTGTAGTATGATCAAGGCACGTTACATACACTACAAGTCACATTGATCATACCAAAGGAATTTTGGGTTTTCCAATTGAGGTACAAGTCGCGCAGCATAAGATACAAGTCATGTTGTCGAGCTAAACTAAGGAGGCAGTAGGTCTCTGAAATATACAAGGCGTTTTGCATGGAGCTCAAGTCACTTATATAGATGAAATGCTCTCGGCATAAATTGCACTTGTGTACAAGTCACGTTGTAGTCTATAAGTCACACAGACGAGAATGAGCATCAGACTTAAAGTCGACTTGCAAGCAATGGCAATCAACATTATAATCCGCTTCAAGTCACGTTGTGAGAAAAAGAGTCACCTTTGAAAATATCCTCAATGCACATTGCAAGTCGATGCAAGTCACGTTGAAGTGGGTGATGTCAGCATCTGACAAGTCGGCCTCTCGGGATTCAAATTCGAATATTTTCTTACATTTGACGCATTCACGTGAAGAATCAAAGGAGCGATCTTTAGAGATCGACAATGCACGTTGAAGGATGAAGTGCCATAAGCAACACACACTAAGGCATGATCAATACACGTTGCAAATGGACACAAGTCACATTGTAAGAAGAAAATTTCCAAGTGACCATTCTGGATGGAGACTCAAGTCACGTTGCAGAAATACAAGATACATTACATTGTGCAACATTTGAGGCCGAAGCATCAGAGTTGGATGCAAGACGCATTGAAAGGAAGCAAGTCACGTTGAACGTTAATGGGACATTTACAATGCACGTTGCATGGGATACAATGCACGTTGTACCTACTGATGTCATCAAATCATAATTTCTTTCTTGTTTCTTAAAGGCTATTTCGAGTCTCACAACGGCTACATTTTGGATTCTGCCTCTAAATAGAGGTATGCACTTCAGAGACAAGTAGAGAACGCCTTGAGAGTGTGCCCAAGCTTTGCTAATTTTATTCTTGACTTTCTCTCTCTAAGTGTTTTCAAGTTCTTACATCACAACTAAGCTTTTGTGTTGCTATCTTCTTTGAGAGTTTGTGTGAGAATATCATTCTCATTCTGTGAAAACTTTTGTAATCAAAATTTGGTTGTAAAGCTTGTGGGTAGAATATGTTTGCTTGTTTATTGCCTTTAAAAAAACAAGTGGTTGTTGGTTTTCTTGTTAAGTCAGTTAAAAACAAGTGGTTGTAAAGGTTTTTTTGTGATCCTGAAAAACAAGAGGTTGTAACGGTATGCCTCCACCCACAAGTGAGGAAGAGATAGTGTATTGAAATTCTCTAGTTGAGGCTAGAGGAGTGGACGGAGGTCAAGGATGACCGAACCACTATAAATCGCAGATTTGTTTTCTTTATCCCTTACTTATTTTCATTTCAGTTTTGAGGTTGTGTGTGTTGGATTGAGCTATTGATTTTCGTTTTTCAAAATATTGCAAAAAGTTTTAAAAAGCTTTTATACTTAACAAGAAATTCAATTCACCCTCCTTTTAGATTGCTATGTTGGGATTACAATATCATCATATATGACTTATCTTTTGATATGAATAGTTTATTTGATCAGATTTATAGTTATCAGACAGGTGTTGATATGACTTGATTTACCGTTATCGTTAGTATGCATATATTGATTGGAAATTCAATCGGTGAGATGACACTTGCATTCTTGACCTAAAAGGTGAACTTCGCCAACATGTTGAGTACTCCATCATTATTGTTTATGAGACTAAAGTCTTCACTGTTATCGGATATATATTGAGACTTTAAGTCTCCATCATACATCATTTGCCAATTGGCCAACATATCATTAATGAGACTTCACGTCTCCATTGAATATCGTATCGTATCAGACCCGGGTTAAGGCTTATCATGTTCTAGCCAAGCTCTTAAATCAAATCAGAATTGTATTCACTTGCATCGTTGCATATTGTATGATTAATTTATATATATTTGGATACGTATGCTATTTATTTTGGATTTATCGATGTCAATTTCTCTCATTGAGTAGTGGCTCATATAAAGCACTAATATTTTTTCAGGTTCTTAGCACTATACAGTTTTTGGGAGTTGATCAAGTGTGACTCTGATCAACCTGTCTACATGGAGCACGGGTCATCCAGCTAGGTCTCACATTCTCTCTCCTCTACATCATGTTATCATCGTACATATAATTTTGAGATGATCCTCTGAGTGTTACATGTACTTTTGTTTAGCTTGTTCATATGTTTTGAACAAAAATTTTAGTATGCACATGGATGATCTATATGAATGCATGTTTTTGTGACTATAATTACATATTGTAGTATGATTATATGAAAAGGAAAGGTGTGACAGGATTTCCAAGCTGATGAATTCTATGAGTTTAACAAATTCGTCGGTATGAGTTAGCGAGTACAAAATGGGTTTTATGAATTTGACCATCGCTCAAGAATTAGATCGTAAATTGTTATGCTTCTAAGGATTTTGTGACGAAGGTTTATAGAACTAGAAAGTTTCATATGGGTTTACTTCCTCTCTTCGCTAGATAGTCATGACACATGAGTTTCAGACTGTTTGCCAAGTTACCAATGCTGCCAAAATGGTCCACCAATGTCAAACACTAAATTAAGGTAGTGACTTTTTCTATCTTTTCTTCTTTAAAATGTTCTAAAATTTTCCGTCATCTGTAGAATATATTAATCACCTCTTAGGTTTCCAAGTTCAAAATTACTTATTCTATAATAATTTATATGATTTAACAGATATTAAATGCTTATCTTAAGCTTTAGAGGGTAGGAACCGGAAAAACTATGTAAATGATGAAAACCCCTTTTCCTCAAATGTCTTCGTGAATGTTAGTTTCCAAAAAAAAAACTATCTTCTTGAATGAGTGATTGTCTGTCCAAAGCTTAGAGTTAGAGCATCTCCAATGCTCTATTTATATTTATATTTTTACCTATAATAAAGAGTTTTAGCTTAAAATAGAGTTTCAATGCTCTTTTTATCAGACTCTTTATTTTTAAAAATAAGATAAAGAGTCTTTGTCACTAGTCAAAACTATAGAGTCCAAATGAATCTTTTATCTTAAATGTCGTTGACTATAGTTATGTTTCCCTGTACAGTTTCACTCTCTCCCTAAATGTCATTCATTCCCTATAAGAACAATACATTACAACTCATCTGTTGTTTTGCCAAGAGAAATACCCAAAGCCAATTCATCATCACGTCTCTGATTTTGCATCAAGTCTCACTTATCTCGATATGTGTTGTTCTTCGTCCTCTTCTTCTTCTTCTTCTTTATTATTGTTTCTGTAAAATTCATTTAGTTGGTTTTGGAGATTATTTGCATCTCTTCCATGCTTAATCGTCGCCATTGATAAGAATTCTTTATTTGTCTTTCTTGTAAAACAACACCTTTCTTATTTTCATCTCTTCTGAAACCTTTCATTGTTTGCAATCTTTTTTGGGGATTTCTGAGTTTCAATTAGCAATCTGTAAAACATGGATTTATTTTAAATGCTTTTGGATGATATTGAAAATTTGTTTACATTTATGGGTCTTTCTTTTTCTGAAATTTTTGGATTAATTAAAGCCCTTTGTATTATTAGAGTTATAATCGGTGTCGTTCATATTGTAGCGATCTTGTTGTTTTGTTCAGAATTACAAATTCATTTGCTGAGATATTGAAAATGCTTTTACATTCAACTTTTTGTTGGCTTCAATAGAAAGTGGATTGTTGCCTTCATATTTCTCTTTGAAGCATCTCTGCAGTAAAATAAAATTGTTTCTGTTATGGAGACAAATTTTTATTTCCAAATTCTACAAAAAGCATATTGTTCGGTCCCATAACACATAATAGTACAGTCCTTTTCTTTTATCCTTACTCGATTGCTTCCATGAAAATGAGGTTGTTTTGGTTTTTTCTTATGAATTGTTAAGGTCTTCGTCATTTTTCCCTTTCTTTCCTTTTTTAATTCATGACAGCTTGGACTATAGAACAAATACAGAGGTGTTGAATTAGTGCACTAGATTCCCATCATCACCATGTGTTTTGGCCCTACGAACCAAAGAAGTGTTTATGTGCCCTCTTTGACTTTGATTGATCGAAAATAATAAAATCATATTATATGTTTACACCATAATTTTGCAATTGTGGAAAAGAAAGAAAGACTGAGCAAATCATGGAGGAGAAAAAAATTAAAATCCAAATCAAGATCAAATCATAGCAGGATTGGAGGGTTTGTCATCCAAGAAACAAAATTCTGTAGAAGGAAATACTTGGGGAGCAAACTAAATCATTGCAAAGAATCTTGAGGGGTGGTAAAATTGTAAAAATTTCTTTAGGGAGCAATATGAATTACAGCAGATACAATTGCAGGAGGCAAGTTAGAACTCAATCATTGCAAATTTGGAACAGAAAAGGAAATCACTTCCAAAATGTTTCTTTAAAGGACAGAATGGAAATGGAAGGAAATTTAGAAATTAAATCACTACATACCAAAACAAGAAATTAAATCACTACGTCCACTCCTCTAGCCTCAACTAGATAATTTCAATCCACTAAATCTTCTTCACTTGCGGGTGGAGGCAAATCATTACAACCTCTTGTTTTTCAGGCTCATAAGACAATATTTACAATCCCTTATTTTTAGCTAGCTCAACAAGAAAATCAATACTCACTTGTTTTTCAAAGGCAACAAACAAGCAAACATATTATACCCACAAACTTTACCACCAAAACTTGATTACACAAGGTTTAATAGAATGAGAACAATATTCTCACACCAATTCTCGAAGCAAATAGCAACACAAAAGCTTAGTATGGTGTAAGAACTTGAAAACACTTAGAGAGACAAAGTTAAGAATGAAATTTGCAAAGCTTGGGCACACTCTCAAAAAATGTTCTCTTTTTCCCTCTAGACTGATGAAGTCTATTTATAGATGCTCTCAGAGAAATAGCTATTGTGGGGCTCAAACAATCTGTTGTGAGAGAGCTGCAACTTGTTAAAATTGCTGACCTCAGTCCTTACTACACGCATACTATACATAGTTTGTGTATAGTGTCCATTCCCATCAGAGTATTATGCATTGCGATCCCTCTTCTACGTGCATAGTATGAAGCCCAATATCCATTGTTTGATTAAATCAAAAACCTGGAATATATTGCATGCGTCGCACTTGTACTGCGGTCGTAATACTATGGTTCTGCGTGCATTGCACTGTCTTCTACGGGCATAGACGGACCTCCAAGATTACACCTTTGATTTGTCATGTGATTGCATCATAT
>CAODLS012582409.1:0-15389 GCA_948243855.1 Flueggea neowawraea
ATCAATCAGGTTGATTCACGAGGTCTAACAACAAGTTTACCGAGGCATGACAATTGTGTTGGTGATGATAAAAGGCCATCACTGGAGGACACAAGAAAAGATGCGGGGTGGTGTGTTGTTAGGAGTGGATGGAAAGCTAGCGCTAGTGGAGGCAAGTCCGGGATGGACTTGGTACGTTGTTGCAGGACGTGAGTGATTCGGGATTCAGAGTTGAACGAGAAAGAAACTTCACTCCAAGGTGGAGAATTGTTGAGATTGGAGTGAATTTCTTGATCAAGATTGAAGCCAAAACCTTATGGGAAGTGATACAAGCCAAAAAAGGAAGGATTTGTGAAGGAAAAAGAGTTGTTGGATGGATACGGAGAGCTACACGGGCGTGGGATTGACCGTGAAATTAACTGGAGCCAAAAGAGAAGAGATCTGGGCGGACACGGCCTTGGACACTACCGTGTCCGTGCCCGTGTGGCGGACACGACCTTGGCCACAGCCATGTCCGTGCCTGTGTGTTGCGTTGTCGGCCTTTTGGAGGTACACGGACGCGAAGACGTGACCGTGTGTCGAGGTTTTTGTCCATGTCTTTGATTCCTTGACCGTGTAACTGATTCAAACGGGATTTAGGGTTCCAATTGGGGGTTTTCCTAATTAGTTTTGACTTGTATTACTTGTTAATTATATAAGGGGACTTGGAAACGTCTTGGGATGTCTTTGAACGCCGTTGTAAGCTATTGTGCTTGTTTTTTACTCTGAATAATAGAATTATTTGTGCTCTGCCCGTGGACGTAGATCGGTTATTGATCGAACCACTTAAATCTTGTGTTCTTGTGTGATTGCTTTTGTTATTCCGCGTATTTTAAATCGCCTGATTTCCTGACAGAATGCGTGTGTTCTTGTTTACATTATCATCATTTACTCCACTAGTTGCTGCACCAGAAGTAACCTTAAACGTCGTTACAGAAATGCTAGTTTTTAATACTATAAAGGTTCCTATGCTTAGGTTACTAGGATTTGAAGGTTTCATTTCTAGTGCTGCATTTTTGTCTTAACTTGATTGTAAAATATTGTCCATATTCATTGAATTATATAATTTTTTTTCATTTATTATACCAATTCTTTTTATGATGATAAGTAAAATCACTTTGTTTTGAAATTGAAAAGATCATGGAAGTGCCTAGACTAACGTGGGGATAACCATGATCTAATGTAAGACCTAAGGCAATCAAAGGAAAATTCTACAAGGCTTAAATGTGTGATAATTTAGGTTATTTAAATATTTAAAATTGCATAATTAAAGTAATTTGGAGTAAATTCCTTGTCATTTACACGTGATAGAAGAATTGGACAGAAAAAAACGTTTGATAGAGTTTGCTATTTTTCAAAATAGAAGTTCATTAGTCATCGATGCTTAAAATATGGACTTCAATAGAAAGATCTCGTATAAAATTATCTTGTCTAACCAAAGCCAATTGATTCACATATTATAACTGTTCGAATTGCAAATATACTAGTGGAATAGTATCAAAATTATCCTTTTCACAATCTTTTAAAATGCAACAGTGCAACGGCAATCAAACTAACTCATATATAAACACAAAACTACGTATAACCAAAGAAGACAAAATCACACTTCTAATAGAGATCACAAACAAACAAAATAAAAAAATAATTTAAAATAAAAAAAAATAACTAAAAACACCGATCCAATAACAACAGAAACAATATTGCTATTGTGATAACTATTAATTAGAATATATCCCCAAAAATATCACAATTTTATAACTAATTATAAATAAATTGATTTGATTAAATTGAAGTACAACATACCGAATTTGGATATTTGTCGCCCTTATTTATAAAATCAGTTTAAAAATGAACTGTAGTTACACAACCAACCTATATACTATAATATATGTCCACCAAGAGTACTATTTCATGTATTTTTTAAAATAATCAAAACCAAGAACTATCGCCAAACAAACATATTGGTGCAATAGCAAAACACTTCAACTAATGAAGCTGAAGCTTTAGTAGTGTACAGTAGGTTTAATACTAAACATACATTCTTAACAAAACTAACCTCATTAGTTTAACAGTGCATGCTACTATAGCCCTTCATTTTGCAAAACAATAGCTAGGTGTGTCTTTGTGTGTCTCTTAATTTCTTTACAGAAACTAATTATAGTGATTGTTACACATTTATAAATAAATGAAACTGAAAATCACTCTCTCAATTTTCTTCACAAACCCTTCAATTTATTATCCTAATTAGCTAATTAATTAACACAATGTTTCGAATAAGTAACTGTATTTTTATCTTCTTCAATTTCTTGGCTTTGATGTCTGGATGTGTAACCCTTGGATCATCTCTTTATTTCAAAAACACATGGAATTAGCGAGTGCCAGAAGTTAGTTCAAAACCCACTGATGGTGATGGGGACGATTTTAGTAATAATATCAGTGATAGGAATAATAGGGATATTTTGCAAGATAACTTGCCTTCTATGGTCTTATTCTTGTTTGACATTATTGGCCCTTCTTGCTCTCACATTTTTTACCATTTTTGTGTATGTGATTAGCAATCCGGCAAGTAGTAAGAGTGTTTCAGGGGCAGGGTTTAAGAAGTATGGCAATTATTCACAGTGGCTGAAGAATACTGTAAAAAATGACAAGAATTGGAACATTATTAAGAATTGTTTGATTGATCAGAAGGTGTGCAAGAATCTTCATAAGAGAAAGATTGTGAATTTTGATAATAGTAATTTTTCTCCGATTGAGGTATATGTCGATTCTTCTCTTCTTTTAATTAATCTATTTTCTCAAAGCTAAAACAAAAATAATCATATGAAATTTCTTGATGTTTGTAGAGATGAAAATATTTTAAGTGCATCTTGCAAGAACTAATTAATTAGAACACCATTTTGACACATTTTGATGCTATTCAGGATCGCATCATTTTTTACATGATCAATTTGTAAACATCACCATTAGGTTTAAACTTTTCATTTTTCTTCACATGATTTTGAGGTTCTATTTTCATCTTAGATCTTATTTGGTTTTAATCTTTTAAAAAATTATTAAATTAATTAAAAACATTCTTTTAGATGATATATGTACTAATTATCAAGAAATTTTATAATGCCAATAGTCTAAAATTTACATTTCTAAAAATATGGATGTTGTGGGGACTATAGTCCTGAAAAATAATATAAATAAGACTTATTTTTCTCAAAGTGTTCATCCATTCATTTATGAGAAAAAAAAGTGCACGCATGCTATGATCTCCATAAAAAAAAAAAGTATTTTATATATGAAGAAGGATCAAAATTAGACTAGTTGTAAGTTTTTTTAATTTACATCAAATTTTCATCATCTATTTCTTAGATATAATGATCATTAAATAGTAAGAATTGTGAGACATATGAGTTACGATAAACCATTAGATTTAAAATAAATAAATGGAAAGAATTTGGTATAAATTAAAAAAATTTACAGCTGATCTTTCCTCTACAAATTTAACACGAATTCATCATTAATCACTTTACAACCAATTAATTAAATGTATATATTGTCAGGCTGGGTGTTGCATGCCACCAATGCAATGCAGATACGTTTACAAGAACGCCACATACTGGATTTTGCCAAAATCAAGTCCGGAAATAGTGAACAGAGACTGCTTTTCATGGAGCAATGACCAAAACACACTGTGTTACAATTGCATCTCATGCAAGACTGGTGTTATAGACATCACCAGGATGACCTGGAAAATTTTCACCATTTTAGACTTCATTGACATTACCATATCGTTATTGTGTTCAGTCTAAGTTGTTGCACTAGGAGAAATATTATTTCTGATAGAAAGTACAGCAGAGGCTACAACTATAAATTCTACAGAGCTAGATTTGTATAAATACGAATATAATCACTATTTTGTTATTGATTTCTGGGTTGATTGGTGAATAAATGATTGTCTTTTCACGGATAAATGTTAATCGGTACACTTGTCAGCTCAGTTTGGTCGGTTTGATTTTCACATATACTCTACTCTCACCTAAAAATTAGAAAAAGAAAAAAATTGAAAGATTATTTATAGAATTATACTTAATTGGAATAAATTAACAAATTTGTAGTTCATTGATTTTGAAGTCAACTCTCGCACTAAAGAATCGTATGTTTAATTCTTGATAGAAGCAAATAAAAAAAATTACTTAGATTGAAAAAAACAAGTGGAAATAGGGAAATTGCTGTTGCTAATTCTTTTAGTTACTACTGTAAATAGATGATTATTTAACTGTATTTATAACTAGTAGATATTTTTAAATCTTAACGGTTGAGTCAACTTTATTTGGGAAAAAAGATTTCAGTTTGTTATAATTAGGCACAATCATTGTATTTAATTCGTTGATCTTTTGTTTGAATTCTAAAATTCGTGTAATTTTAGATTGATAGCATAATCCCGATGTAACAGTACCATTTTGTTTTTTCTTCGATTTTGGTTGGGCAGTGTTAGCTAGCTAGTTAATAGGCAAATAAACAAGATAACTAAATCGACAAGAAAACAAATAACAATAAAATAGTTTTGACAAAAAAAAAAACTTTGACTTCAACAAAATAGAAAGCCCAAATTAAGCATTTTCCTTCGCCAATTTATATATAACATATTGAATATTCAACTACATATATATAGAGCACAACATTCTACTTCCTCAATGACCAAAAAAAAATCTACTTCCTCTAAAAAAAGAAAAAAAAAAGTGAAATTACAACCCAAAATAAAACCCTAACCCACCAAAATGAAATTACTTTCTCGAATATCTTGAAGCTCAATCATTCGAATTACTAGCACCATACTTATTGCAATTATTAACTTAACGTCGGCAGCCATAGCCATTCTCGCCATAAGTTACTCTGTGCTCATTCGTCTGAATGGCACTACACTATGCCAAAAAGCGTTGCAAAACCCTTTATATGTAGCAGGTTTAATTTTGTTGGTGTTGTCGTTTTTTGGGCTCATAGGTGCATGTTGTAGGATCAATGTTTTGCTAAGTATCTACTTATTGGTGACGGTTTTCTTCGTGTTGGGGTTTGTAATTATAAGAATTTTCGTACTTTTTGTGACAAACAAAGATGCGGGTAGAGCTGTGGCAGGGATGAGGTCTAAGGAATACAAACTTTGGATTCCAAATCGGCTTAATAATGCAGAGACTTGGGCAGTCATTAAGAGTTGTATGGTTGATGCTCACATTTGCCACCATCTTGATACGGACGGCATTGTGGATGTTTTTTATAAGAGAAATTTGTCTCCATTAGAGGTAATTTTAATTTTGTTTTCATTTTATTTACTTTCACTAGAAATCGAATTCATGGCATCTTAATGTTAGAATTAACTATAATATTAATGAGTTATAAGCCTATTAATAAAGGTAAATTTTTATTTGATAAGACAATATTATCAGTTAGTTTCCAAAAAAAAGTCACTTTATGCACAAAAATCACTTCACAAATTTTTAGTTGTGCCAATCCATTTGTTCGGATTTGTAAGATCATTTAATTATAGAAAAAATATGTATTGTTTGAATTGAAACAAATTTTTTATTTTAATTTAAGTCAATTTACTAAATTGTTGTCAGTTTATCAAACTCTCCTAATTTATTTAAGTACCGATAGTTTCATAATAAATTTGTTTAAGTTGGCATGTTAAGTTGTCTTTCATTAAATTCTGAACCTAATTTTAACATCCTACACAATTTCATGAATTACACTATTATAAACGATCACTGATTTCCTTTGTCCAAAAAAAAATGATTCAGTAGGGTTGTTGCAAGCCACCAACACACTGTGGCTTTGAGTTAAAAATGCAACGGTGTGGATGGCAGCAAAGCAAGGACCAGCAGTGGGAGATAGTGATTGCACAATATGGAGCAATGTTCAAGACAAGCTGTGTTATGATTGCAAGTCATGCAAAGGTGGAGTTGTTGCTAATATTAGGCAACAATGGAGATTTTTGGCATTGTATAAAGTTGCTAATCTTGTCTTTCTCATCATCATTACTGCCTTAACTTCTTGTGCCAAGGCCGGGAACAATGCCAATCGCAATAGATTCAAGAACACCCCTTGATGCTATCCTCTTATTTTCTTTTTTCGTATGTACACTCATTAATTTCTAACCTGTCTATTAAAATTTTTTATTAGTTTTATGTATTGATAATTTACCCTTCGGAAGAAAAAAAATTCTGTCAAATGGCGACTAATAATTTTTTTCTTTCTAATCAACACAACAACTCGTTTAGAAAAAAGAAAATCTGATAAGCAACACGAAGAATGAAACACGACTATTGAGCTTGAGTAAGAATTGGTCATAGATTCGATTCCAATTGTACTTTAAAAAAAAAGCTTGAATTAAAATTAAAACTCATCTTCTACTCCTTTTGTTGCAATTCTAGGTGTAAGTTTTTTCAACTTGCGCCAAATTCTCACTATCCATTATTTTAGATGTAATGACCCATAATTGTCACATATATGACCTATTATTATTAATATTTACTAATCATTAGATTTAAAATAATGGATAGTGAGGATTGTAAGTTGAAAACTTACATCTAATATAAGTGGATCCCTTCCATGTTTGATAGACATTTATTAGTTTGTAAATTCAATCTAAAAAACTAACAACTGAATCCACGTATATTTGTTGTTATTTTTGGTTATTATGTCAATAAAACCAAATCTTATCTCCAATTCATATTACAATATTGAGTTGGCAAAAAAACAGCACAACCACTTTAACTCAGCAATCCAGGACAACTTGGTTAATTTGTTCATCTGTCAGAACAAAACTCAAAACAACTTTGCTGGTTCATTTGTTCATCTGTCAGAGCAAAACTCGAAAACTTTAGAGCTTTCATTTTTGCATCTCCACACCATCCAAAATTAATTATACCATTGATCTCAAACA
Organism: Flueggea neowawraea; assembly: GCA_948243855.1. Taxonomy (NCBI): domain Eukaryota; kingdom Viridiplantae; phylum Streptophyta; class Magnoliopsida; order Malpighiales; family Phyllanthaceae; genus Flueggea; species Flueggea neowawraea. The sequence goes on from CAODLS012582409.1 coordinate 6,950, forward strand.
CATCAACGTTAACATAAGAGAATATGGTTCATGTAAGCAAAACCCTCTTCTCAATTTTCAATGGCATTCTTTTACTAGTAGGCCTTGCCGCGATCGGCTTAGGCTTATACGATTTCATCGCCGGCAACTCGGCATGCGAAAAGGATGTCGGGTCCCCTTTAATGGTGACTGGTGCAGCATTGTTTGTGATATCATTGATAGGGCTAATTGGATCATGTTTTAGGGCTAACTTTGTTTTGATGATCTATTTGTTCCTCATGTTCGTCCTGATACTAGGGTTTCTTGTTTTCACCATTTTTGTGATCTTGGTAACCAGTGAAGGGTCCGGAAAGTCTTTCGATAGCCAAGATCACGTATTTTCAGGGTTGTTTAAGGAGGCATTTTGTGGAGAATGATAAGAATTGGAATGGGATCAAGAATTGCTTGATTGATGCTAATGCTTGTGGTAGTCTTGATGGACATTATAAGGATAAACTGGCTGCTGATTTTTTCAAGCAAAACTTGTCTCCTTTACAGGTTCTTCATTTCTTTTTAATTTTTTTGGGTTTTTTTTCTAATATTCTCAATGTCGCTGTTGCATGAGGAAACAACTAAAGATGATTGTAGATTAATATAGAATACATTAACTCTTTTTTTTTCAAAAGAAAAATCTTATATACGAAATATACTAATCTAATTGTTTTGAGTCAAGGAGTCTTTACCTATTAAATGACATTAGTTAAAATACTCGAAAAAGTAATTATTAGAAGAGAAACCCGTTAATATTATAATTCTCCAATTCTCCACTATTTCTATAAAAAGCTAATTTTCATATTGTGAAGGGTATTGAATTTGAAGAAGTTTTTGTTTTAACTAATTTAACATTTTATTAATTCAGAATGTATCATATTCAACAATATTGGCAGGGGGAAAAGAGTAAATTTTAATCTTTTTTATCGTGAAATTTGGAGCTTCTTTTTTTTTTTTGCCGAATATAGTCATTTTATTGTCAAAAAGGTGTATAAAACAATATAACAACTAAAATTTGGAGCTTTTCTTAATCAATTTTGCAGAAATTAGCTTTGAAGTTGTTTATAACAATTACAACTTTATGTATAATCTTTTAAATTGTTATTTGTAGTCTGATTGTTGTAAGCCACCATCAAAATGTGGATACGTATCCCAGAATGCAACATTCTGGGTTCGCCCCGAAATGGTTAGAGCAGATTTGGACACGGACTGCGCAGCATGGAGCAACCAGCAACAGACACTGTGTTACAACTGCGAGTCATGCAAGGCTGGAGTTGTTGACACCATCAGGAAGAAGTGGAAGATATTAGCCAAAATACACGCTTTGATCATTGTAATTGCCTTTGTTGTTTACTCTGTTGGTTGCTATGCCAGAAGCTTGTTGTTTACTCTGTTGGTTGCTATGCCAGAAGGAGTAACGAAAAAGATAAAGGTTATAAAAGGTATCGGGGTTGTTACCCTTGACAGATCAATCTTACCACGATGTGCGTAAACAAGAATTAGATGTTTGGTTCAGTTGTTATTAGAATCAAAACCTAGTTGTGTGTTCTAGGAAAATTCGTAACTTCGATTCTACTGAACATTCATTGGGTTCTTTCTACAAACTGACATAAGAGCATTCCCAACAGCTTCCCTAGGCTCCTTCCTCCAAAATATAATGTAGTTAGCAATGTAGACTCCATATATAAGATCTTCCTATCTATTTGTAGTTGGTCTTTAAAAGTAAAAATTGGCAATGTAGAGTTTCTAAACCTTGTATTCAGATGGAATTTATGGAGCATGCACACTTTTCTTTTCTTTTGCTGCTCAGTTTGTGATTTACCCGTTTCAGATATCGATGAAACGAATGCTACAGAGGCTGCTGGAAAACATGAGGTGGGTTTGTTTGCTGAGAGTAACATAATAGCAGAGCGGTAGAAAATGAATTAGCCTTGGTTTGTCAAGAGGCCACGATGGTGTAAATGCAACAAATTACAAACTAATTTTGTTTGTTCAATGCCTTGAAACTCTTTTAAATAAAAGAAAAAAAAAAACACCCAAAGAGTTTCTCAAAATGCTACTTCTTGAGTCAACCACTTAATAACTTACGACATAATTCTAAACAGAATCACTTAATTCAGAGAAAGAACAGGCTCTAGTCAATCCGCAATTCGTACTTTCGAACAAGCATAATGAGAGAAGCTCCAAATGATAGAGATGCAGAAGCTAACATCTAAAAGCCAAAACATTTGCGATCTATGAAAAGGAATGGAACAGCTTCTAGTATGGAGTGTAAAATTGAGTTCAAATTGATACAACTTAAGAGTCCTATATCACTGAATGTTAGTCGTGATTTCACTTGAGAAAAGTACAACCAAGAAACAAGAAAAGATAAGCTACCAATGATGTGAGGAGTTCCAGTGTCCAGGTTGGGTGTATTAGAACTGTGGGAATCATGGGAACAAATATAGAGCCGCATATCCACCCTGTTGCAAGAGCTCCGAGACTGAAAAGTAAACATCGATCTTGTTAGCGATAAACCACCACAAACGGTATTCATGATCCAGAAAATAAAAGACAGTGAGAAATTATGTAAGGCAACCAACAAGTTTGTTCTGTTTAATTATTTCACTCACCCCATAATGAAAGCTCTGCCCAAGCTCTTTGTCTTCTCGTTAAGAAAATATATGCATGCCGCTAGAGACACTGCCACCTGCGTAAGAAAAAAATTCATTTATATAATAACGAGAAAGTAAACCACAATTCGTTGTCAAACTCTAAAGTGAACGTCAAGTACACAATTGCTATAGGTATGCATGTAAGTAAACAGAGACTCGTGCATATGTTGAACTTTGAAAAATCATCATGTTGTCCATCAAAAAGGAAAAAGACTGTAAAAGAGGATCACATATGTATCACAGGAACAGCTCATTGAAGGATCACTTGTATCTTAAAACCAGAAACTTACCAACATATGGTCCACTTATATTCAGAGCATAATTTTTAAATAAAAACCCCTGATTTGTGCGTTAACAGCTATGAGAAGTTATGAGACCCGCTCAACTTGTTTGAACCACTCAGAGACAAAACCCTTAATTCTCTCTGGAAAACTTTATAAGCATGACCAAAGGATCATTGAAAGGGTTGACAATATAGAATCCATATCAAAACTAATCATCCAATGAAATTCACTAAAGTGCATGAACCAAACCTTCATGCCAGCCCAAGTCCCCAGGCTTGCTTGCAACAGTTACAATTACATCACAGAAGGTAATAATGGCAGTTTCCCACTTTCCTACGGGAAGTTTATAATCAAAGTCATTGATTCTATATAGATCCCCTAAATTTACCATTCTTCTATACTGAAAAGACACGCATCAATATATAGGATTTTTAAAGAAACTTTCAACAATAAAATGAACTAAAAAGTAATAGTGTAAATGAATATTTGTGCACTTATGGAGAATAAGTGATTAGAAAGAATCACAGCCGAGTTTAGAATATGTGAAACAAACCTGGAAAGCTGGTCCGCCTTCAGCAGAATTCATAATACTCCAGCCACCCATGAAAGCAAAGAGGAACAGTCTTCTAAAAATGACCTCAATAGGAGGTAGTTCCACAAAATTAAGTAAACTCTTAACCCAAGGAGGGGACTCCTCTACTTTCTTTGTCAGCCGTGTTTTCAAATTAATCTTTGTTTTCTTCCTTTTCTGAAAGCTGGTCATCAACAAATTCTCAAATGCAGCTTCTATAGACTCTTCACTTCTTTCGTGTCCAGCATACTGCTCTAACAGAAAATTGCGTGACCCCCAGATTTCCTCCTCCGAAGCATAAGGACTGATACCGAGGCGCTTATAAGGATCCCAGACATTCATTCGAGAAAATTTTGGGACATTATCTACAGAACGGGAAGAAAAAAATCTTTTAACACATTCCAAGGCTTTCATTGATTCTCATGAGAAAAATTTTCCATAAGGAAGAGGAGATGTAAATCAAATTCAGATGGAATCATCACGCTACAAATAGTACCAAATAAAACATCAGGAAAAGAGAATGCATGTGTGCAAAAAACTTCACACATGTTTTTGCGTGAAAGCACAAAAGCAAAGCTTGTTACGAATGATCAAAAAGAGGCAAAGCATGCCAAAGTGTTAGCTTTCATATTTCTTAAGAATGAACTTACTGTGCGGATAACCTTATTCTTTCAGTTTAATTAAGCTGGGCCTAAACATTAAAGCATACATATAACATAAAACCTACCCAAAAAAAAAATTTCCACTCTTTGAAGGAATAAAAAAAATTCTAAAAATTCAAAGGTGAATGTTTTAGAATGCCAAGCGCCAACAAATATTATCGGTGCTCTGAATTTACTGTCAAATGGTCACTAAAAAACCTTCTAATGCTAGTAGAACAAATTGTAGCAGAATAAGAACTCCAATTATTTACAATCTACAACTTAGTCACTTAAAAGCATTTTTTACACATTCACCAATATTTATCAACCTTTCTATCAATCGTTGCCAAAGAAATTATAAAATAAATCTTTTTTTCATGCTCACAAGTCTAAATTCAGAGCATTCCTCCTTACCCCTTTCACTGTTTTCTCATAGCTCTTAACATACAGACAATTACAATACAACAAACAAATAAACTTAAATTGCAAAGCAACAATGGAAGAAAAAGGAAAAGAATAATACTTTCATAAGGAGTATCCACTGCGCATCTAATGCTCGGGAGTCTCTTAGGGCTTCTCAAAATGGGACTACAACAAGCTATCTCCTTTTTCACATTTTCTTCACAATTAGCTCTGCACAAAAAAAAAACCCAGGTTACAAAAACTTCAAATTTAACTCTTATGATACTATAAACAAAACCCAACAACACAGTTGCAATAACAGCTGCGAAAAATTGAATTCACAGAGAAAGAACTTACAGTTTTTGACCCAAAAAAGGAGAGGATAGAGAAGAGTTAGAGAGGAGAAGGGAAGCCATTAATGATACCGAGCAGTGGCAAGGAGGTCGTGAAAATAGATAGCAGCCGTAAAGAGATCGTCAAGTCTAAACAGACGTTCTGACCTTCTGGGTTGGGTAGCTGGAGCCTGGAGGTAAGGGAAGAGGAAGGTCGGTTTTTTCAGGATTTTGCTTTTGTATTGTATGTATGTAGTGGAACCCACCAGTTTCTTTTTTCTTTTCTTTAGTTAATCCCTACTAGGGTTGGATCTGGCCAGACCATGCCTTAAAACTTCAGCTTCGCTCGATTGAAGGGGCTGAAAAGGTAACCTAAATTCGTCCATTTAAAATTGTGGACCAAACTGGCCCTTGAGCCTATTTTTAAAAAAAATATTAAAATTTTTTATTTTTTATCAAAATACAATTTAACATATACTTTATTATTTAAGTTATATTTTAATAAATATTAAACAACTCTTAAATTTATAATCAACATATTTTTACTAATTTATAACACATAATAATTCAAATTAATATTAATATACTATATATTATATATAAAAAATATTTAAAAAAATATATATAATAAATTTTCGTACCAGACTGGGTTGCAAGGTCAGACTATTAGCCCAGGCCCGACCATTTTCTTTTAAAAAGATCAATCGGGTTGGGCCATGGGCAATAATCACTGGCCCAGCCCGACCTTTTTCCAGGGCTGGGCCGGGCTGATTTGCCCAACCCTAATCCCTACTACCATACCTTTTTTTAAAGGAAATTACACCCTTTTTTGTATCGTAAGTTCACAAATACAACACAAGGTTACATATATACTTAAATACAACACTTTTATTATACCTTTCTTAAATACAATAATATTAATATTTTCTTTTTATTTCTCTCTCTTCTTTCTAATTCATCTGTCTCTTTCTTTTCACTCTCTATCTATGAACGAATTTTTTCCTTTCCTCATCTCTTCTCCTTCTTGATTTGCCTCCTGCTCTCATCTTCTTCGTTCATCGCCTCCGCCTTCTTCCTCTCCATCTTTTATTCCTCTGACTGTCTCTCATCATCTGTCTCTCTCTTCCTTCTCTCCTCCCTTCACCTTTTCCTTTGTATCTCAACTTCTCTTCCTCTCTCTTCTTCGCCTCGACACTGCTTCTTCCTTCAGATCTGCCGTTTTGCTGAATAGAACAAGAGAGAATGGTGTGTCTAGGCAAAGAAATAGAAAGGGAGAGAGAGCGAGAGACGAGATTTTGCAATGTGGAGAGAAAGAGACATAGACGCAACGATTGGGAGGATGTATGTGTGTGTGTGTTAGAGAGAGAGAGAGAGAGAGAGAGAGAGGAGAGGTTCGAATGGAGAGTGTGAGTGACGGCGACAGCGGCATAGAGGAGTTGGACTTTTTGGGAAGGGAGACCACTAGGGTTTCAAAACCCTAGCTGCTGCCCCAATTTTAAATTACCATTTTGTACTCGACTTGTTCTCCTTTTGCACTCAAAAAATAAAGAAAACATTATGATTTTGGTCTGTACTCGACTTAATCTTGTATTTTACCCGAATGATAAAGAAAACATTAAACTTTTGGTTTTATACTCAATTTTGTTTGGTGTTTGTTGTGTATTTTTGTTCTCTTTGTTGTCTATACTCGTATTATATTCTACATGTACTCGGTTATACTAGTCAAATGATTTCATTTTTTTGTTATACTAATTGTACTCGTATTGTTCTCCTACTCGATTACTCTATACTTGACAATTATAGAATCAGACCCTCATTTATTCTCAGTTTTTCATTATGTACTCTATTTGTACTCTTGTTGTACTAGCTTTTTGGTAGAGATTTTGTTGGTGTAACTAATAAGTGTTAAATAATTTGTTTCATTTGATCTCATTTTATTATTTTACTCGTGTTGTTCTCTCATTGTACTCGGTTTTTACTCGATTTGTACTCCATACATACTCAGTTTTTTATTTTATGTTTGATCTCTATTTGTTCTCATTTTTTTTCTTGTTTGTACTTTGATTGTATTCTAATTGTACTCAATGTTATTTTATCAGTCTGTACTCTGGTTGTACTCGTTTCACTGACTTGAGGAGTGTAGTCAAAGTGAGGTCAATGTTCTGACGTGTGGTAAACAAGCAGTCAAATTATTGTATTTGTGAAATATTATATTTCGTGTTTTTATTTTTGGTAAGTTTTTCACATGTATTGTATTAGAACAATTGTCTTTTATTTTGTAGCCTATTTTGGCAAATCACCCTTTTTTCCATGGATTTTATTTTATTGTTTAAGAAGTATAATAATAATTATTATCATTGTTATTATTATTATTATTTAGTATATCTTTTTCTTTATTTTTATGATATGCATTTTTTATTAAATTTTCAAAATTATAATTTACTGCTAACTTTATCACCAATAATCAGCCCAATTGACATTTGATAGATAAAATTGTTTGTCTAATTAATAAATCTTCCACTGGTTATCTTTAATCTTTTTTTGCCGATGAATCAATTTTCATCGATTCAGTGATATTGTCCTGACCAAAAAAAAATCTCAGTGACATTGACATTCTTCAAATTGAAGATTGAAAATTCATATCTTTTAATAATTATTCAAGATTCAAGTCACCATCATTATAGAGAGAAATTATATTTATACGTGATTTTGCTTGTTATTTTCTTGGTCCTAAATTTTATAGGTCTTGTATAGAAAAAAGCTCTAATCCAATAAATTCGCTGAGTTTATCTGAGAAAAGAAAAGGGATCTGTACTATGAACTAAGAAGTTTTCTTTTACAGCAGAAAATGTGTATAGAACAGCTGCACTAATTCAAATTCTGAACTGCACAAACTGATAATTTAATGTGCATTCTACTTTTTAACTGTACTCTCTAAAGTTTGCTTCTTCGCCAAAGGCAGGCTGTTGCTGATTCCTTTTGGCGGTTCGGCAGATGAGCAGTTCATATCATCGGCTGAAGGTCACCATGGATTGAGGTACAAATGCATTGTTGTGTATTAAAACATAAACCTGTCGCTTATAGTTTAGAATCATGGCCTTGTTGCACAAACTGCTGCCTCAAAACCCTTCTCATGACCTTGTTAGTTGCTGTCCTTGGAAGAGATGCAATAGGTATAACTTGAGAAACCTGCAAATTCGATTACGAGAACATGTCAACTCCCTGATACATGGAAAGTTAGTGCTACAGAATGGAGAAATCAACGAATGCGTACCCTGAACAGAGGATTTAGCTGCCTCTGTACTGCTGAATTGAAAGATTTTTTCAACTTATCGAGATCTGTGGTTGAGTTGTCCGGATTCTTCAATACAACTGCAATGACTAAATGCTCAGGTCCACCTTGAGGAGGTGGCACCCCAATGGCAGCTGTCTCGACGACACTGGAATCAACTGCATTACAGATGCGCTCAATCTCAACAGAACTAACCTGCTTGGTCAACCAAAAGAAGTGCCGGGATTGTTCGTCAAGAAAAAAGAAAAAAAA
>CAODLS012582592.1:0-28309 GCA_948243855.1 Flueggea neowawraea
GCACCAAGAAAAAGAAACCAAAAAGGGAGCGTGTGGTGTATGTTCAAAAGGAAAATCCTGTCATAATTCATGAGACATTGCCACCAAAGAAGACAAATCAAGGTGCAAAGGTTTATGTGTTGAACGATGAGAAAGGACGAAGATTCACCTTCGTCCAGCTAAGACGACGTTAAAGAAGCGTTTCTTGATAGGCCACCTAAGGTTTCCATTATTCTTGTTTTCATTCTTAATTTTTTTCTTTACTCATTTTATTCTATTGTTAATCAATTGATCCAGCAAAATTTGGTGCCTTTGAGCTTTGTTTTATATTTTTGTTTTGATTTTCGAGGATTTAATCGCACTTGGTTTTAAATTTAAATTTGTTTCAATGTGAATAATTCATTTGGCATAGAGTATGAAGTGACTCAGGATGCAAGAATTGAAGAAATAAAAGTGTGGGGAGGATTTAGGGGAAGAAACGCGCTTTAGGAGGAGACACACGCGTGTCTGGCCAAGCTAGGTGCTCGGAAAAAACGGTGCCGATTTAAGCGACATGGCACGTATTCAGCAACGGCATCCACTAGCCCAGACGGTGCCATTTTTTGTGCAATGACGAGTGTGTCCCTATGGACGACGCCGTTTTGGCTTCAAACAGGGGAGATTTGGCATTCAGGGCATTTGGGTCTTTTGCTCTCCATTTTTATACCCTAATAGATCTAATTTTGGGACCATATCTTCATCTTGCTCTTGTCTCCTCTGTGCCGCCATCACCATCGATAAGGAACCAAGCTTTCCACCATCTTCAAACCTCAACCATGCCATACACCAAGGCACAAGTCTGGTACCGTGGCCAACCACCGCCGCATCCACCTTCACCATAAACTAGAGAAGCTTTTCAACTCTTTCTCACTTTTAATTTTTATAATTTTCTTTTATGTTACATTGAGGACAATTTAGATTTTAAGTGTGGGGAAGGGAATTGTGTTTTGTTTCTTGTTTTCTTTGTTTGCAAATTTGTGATTCTTAATTTCTTGTGATTTTTCGTATTTTTCGTGAATTTTACAATATTTTTTTGTGACTTGTTCTGCTTGTTTTAGGTGATCACATTTTAATTTTTGTTTGCATTTTTAACACTGTACTGCATATTTGCATGGTCATGCTCTAACTGTGTTGCACATATTGTTGCATTTTGTGTAAGCATATTCCAATTCGGTTGCATTTGTGTGATGCATAATTGATCTCCCCACTGAGTTGTGCCATGTTTTGGTTTGCGTTTACCCTTAAGCATTGCATAATTTGGAACTTTAGGAGTCTTGAGAATCAAAAATTCTAATATACCCACTTTTGTAAAAATTTGGATTTCTATGCATCTTAGATTCAACATTAAACAGCCCCTAGTAATAGAGCGGGAAGGGAATTAATGGTTGAATTTACACACAACCCTTTGTGCAAATTTTGGGACATAAACACTTTATTTTATTGATGTGTGACCTTCATAGTAGGACCCTACAGAGACTTGTTATCGAGTACATTTCGAAGACCACACCATTTTAATCAAGACATCGAGATGATGAAAGGTGTTGTTTGTTAGCCCTTTGTGTTATCATTTTCTATCAATACCCACCTTTTATATTTATCCATTGTTTACCCTTTTGAGCCTTAGACTTTTTCTTTGTTTTAAATCCTATTTTAACCAATTTCCATTTTGTTCAAAACTTTCAACATTTGAACCCTTAAGTTGACAGATTTTTGTTAATGATACTTTGCCAATATAATTTGTATGTTATTGCTTTGATTTACATTGATAATAGACATGTCTTAGATGTGATTAGTGATTATATTGTCAAGGAGAAGTGGCTGCCCAGTTTTTTTTTTTTTTATATATGTATGCAAATGTGGCGTTGCTTTATTTCTTATTCAAAAAAAAAAGAAAGAAAAAAGAGAGAGAAAAAACGGAAAAAAAGAAAAGAAAAAAAAGTGATGAAAAATGTGGAAGTAAAGCAACGAAATTAATAGAAATTTGTTTCCGAGTAGCCTTGTTTTATTAATCATAGACATGTATTTAATTTGGTTTGCATTAACTTGGTCGATGTAAGTTGGTGGCTAGTATCACTAGAGTTTGTTATTGCTCTCTCTTAACTTATTAAACTCATGTTTATTAGCCACGTTACAAGCCTCTAAAATCCTTTTTGATCGGTGTTTTGGTTAAATTTATTAGTGGTTATGATTTGACTTTATGCCAAGTCTTGGAAAGCCTTGCTATGAATGAAAACGTAAATTCTTCACCTAAACACTTGAGAGATAGAGTGAAACTTGTGAGGGTGTGAATTTGGCTATCCCTTTTGGGGGCATTACTAGTGTGGAGACAATATCCTTTTAGGTGATTGTCGGTTGTCCTACCGATGGTTGTGTTTCTTTTGAATGTTCGATGCATATCGATTTGGCTTTAACACTATGTGGGGGTAACAATGATGATTGGGTTTTAAGGTTTTTAATTATTCTAAGTTATAGAATGCTTGACGACAAGCATTATTTAAGTGTGGGGATATTTGATAGGTTGCATTTTAGACATGTTTAATATTGCATTTTATGTTATTTTTGCATTGTGAACTGTTATTATATATGTGTTTTTATGTCTTTTGGATTTTTTGGTGTTTTAGGTGATATGTTGGTGAAAAGAGAGGATTTGGAGCCATTTTGAGCATATTTTAGTATGGACAACACTTTAGCATGGTCATGCTGTAGAGGGCACGAAGATTGGGCTTTACTTATTTGCATTGGGCCGCTTGTTTTCACTATTAGGCCTTAGGATTTAAGCCTCCTGGACGTGACTGGAGTCTTTTGACCTATTTTTACTGCTGGAACAATTGTAGTTACATTATTATTATTATTATTAATTTACCATTATTATTTACTTAGGATTAGGTTTTGAGGGAGCCATATATAAATACTCTTATTATTATTGTTGGCTCTCTTCTTCCTCACCTTTTGTCACGCATAATAGCAGCAACCATAGTGAAATTCTTGTGTTTTTCCATTATTATGTGTAATTAAATCTCTTTTTAGTCGAGGTATTTTCGAAGTTCAATCCTAATATGTTGTGAGATTACTGTTTTACTTATTATTAAATATTTTGAGTATTTATTTAGTTTCTGGGCCTTAATTCTTTTATTATTGTTTATATTGATTGTCTGATTCGTCCGGTTGTGTGATTACTGTTATTTAGGATTATTAGTGCGTCACATTAGTCCTAATTTAAGTAACAAATGACGTGAATTATGTGTTGGACATTGTTCATCGTTATGGAATTGAATAATTTAGTTTAAATGAATCACGGCGTTTTCAGTTTCACTGGCTAGGATAGAGGTCTCTTTGGTTCTTACTGCTACCATAGATTAAACCATGTAGTGTTAGTGTTGGTTTTTTCTCCCCGTTACACGGTTTGGTTCTTTCGTTCGTGTCTTATGTCCCACGACCATGTCCTGACTCTGGAGGGTTCTAGGACTTGTTTTAGGTTTTGAGATGGTTTATTTTGACTTGTATTCCTTGTAAACTATAAATAAGTGGCTTGAAAACAATCTTGTAAGCCTTTGAACGTCGATTAGGCTCTGAATAATAGATTTACTAGTTCTCTGCCTGTGACCAAACCACGTAAATCTCATATTCTTGTGTGATTACTCTTGTTTATTTCTATGTTCTTCTATCGCCTAATTTTCGGACAACATCTTTCGTTTTGATAAAAGAAAATAAATCTACATAAACATATAATACAATGTGATTTTTTTTCATGAAAGGTTGGAGAATTAATAATCATTAGTGCACTATGACATCCCAACTAGATTGGCACCCTAATAGCACTATCTTTATATTCCTAAGCTCCAAAGTATTATTAATAAAAATAAAAATCCAATACAAAAAGAAAACAGATTGGAGACTACATAAAATAATAGCAATTTTACAGATGTAACACATAAATAAATGAAGCTTTTTTTTGTTTTAACAAGTGGAGAATAACGAAGTTCATCTTTGTGATATATTAAAGTTCCACATAAATTGTATATTTAATTGGGACAATGAATAACGAAGTTACCTAGATAAGAAATGAGAATCGTACATACCAAAAGAAACAAATATATGGAGAATATATGGGATATGTTTGAAATGAAAATGATTTTTTTTTTCTTTTCTATTGTGTATCATGTTCTTTGACGATCACTAGACTTATCCTATCAAAATATTGTTTATCTTAGGCCGGCTGTTAGTCTGTACAACTTTGTCCTTAAAAAGAATCTCGATAATTTTGAGAGAGAAATGTACTTATAATTAGCAACCATTGATCTGACTCTAGATGATGTGAAATTGACACATTAATAACTCCTAAATTGACAGCTTAAGGGGTTTGAGAACACAGTCTTTTACTTGGGTTTTCATAGACGACAACAACTGTTATTATCTCGGTTCAGTATCAATCTAAAAAGTCTCTTAGGAGTTAGCAAAATGTTGAGTTCATCTTTTCAAATCTTGAGAGAGACGATATCCTCGCCATGAGATCACTATGACATTTAAGTTTTAGGAGTCAGCAAAAAATGTCCCCAAAATGAGAATGAAACTTCTACAGAATAGTTGAAAGATATTAATGAACTATTTCCAGATTATGAAATCATCTAGTCTATCTTCAAGATCTCTTTTGAACCTTTGATGAGCTTTCTCATGACCTTATCTAATCTAATAAATAATCACATTTATTTACTGTAAAGAAAGAGAGTTTTAGATCTTGGGCTTTTTGAAATTGCCTTGTGTTGGACTTTGATTTATTTTGATGGGCTTAGAGAATCCTAAACTCATGCCTCATCATTTTCCAATTAAGAAAGTTGTAATTAAGCGGTATACCAGCAAAATTTTGCAGTATTTATTTCATACGGACATGTTATACACATTATATATACACTTCGCAATATTTATTTTGTACGCATGTCACTTTTCAAATTCATGACGTTACTTTTTATATTCACGGACATTTTGTTTATATGTTGTTGGTATGTTGTTAATTTGTTGGTGATATTTATATGTTGTTGATGTTTTTCTGTATTTGAAATTCAACGCGTCTTGTTTATATGTTGTTGATATATTTTGTTTATTTGTTGTTGATTTTCATGTTTATATATTGTAAAGGAATCGCATACCGGTTAACTAATAAACAATATAATAAATAGTTTCGACTTACTAACCTCGATTCCTACGAAAGCTAGCAGCAGAGCAGGACCAGTTTCGATGTTGGTCTTGTGAGCAAACCACTGTCGAATTGTCGACGGGAGTGCTCGGTTGTGTCTCACTCTAGATGCCACACGTGATCTGTGCAGAACTCGGGGTCAGGAGGCCTCGAGCTCTCTCTCTCTCTCTCTCATTTTGGAGGTGGTGTGTTCAAGTGAGAAGGAAAGGAAGAAAGCTCCTTTTTATAAGCCTCCAAATGGGCTCGTGGGCCTTACGACCCATTTTCATTCTCAACTCAATTGGACTTGCCAATTAATCTCGGTTCATCGTCTCGGCTCACGCTTTGACCAACCGAGTTAGGTTCTCCTCAATTGGGCTTTCCAATTGGTATCGGTCCACAGTCATGGTTCACACCTTGATCGACCGAGTTCGGTTCACCCGCCATGGGTGTACCACTTTTTCCAACATATTGTTTATATATAGTTTTTAAATTCAAAGCGTCTTGTTTATATGCTGCTTATATACAATGAAGAGATTCTAAACAAATTATAATCAAGTCCGAAAATGAACATATTCTAAACAAGTTTTAAACAAGATATAAATAATTCTGTAAAACTGTAATTTAAAAAGTTGGCACGTAATCCATAATTTTGTAATTTTCATCTAAAATATTGAAAGTGAGTCGCGTAAATCCGTAATTAGCGAATTTGGGCTCCGTGAATGTCTAAATGCCCCATTAAGAAATTCATTATGTGGTACGTATTTTTTGACACAAATACTTTTTTAAAAAAAATCAGGATATTTCTGCTATAAAATGGGTATTTGTTTGCATAATTGTATAACTATAACCAGAAAAGTCAACCAAACGAATAAACTTCTATTACTTTTATTTAGTTTTTTTAACTAATTTTCGCTGTTAGATTAGATAAGAAGTTAATTATACATGATTTAAACCACTGTTTGGTACAGTATCTTGGAGGGTGAGCTTACGTACAGGAACAAATTCTAACAAGGAATATAGAGTTGCAGTTTCAATCTAACATAATTTAGTTAAAGCTCAATGGAGAAGACATTATATGATTCTAACTTAATACAGAACAGAAACTAAAGCTCACTGTGTAAAAAAAATTAATAAAAAAAGGAAAAATTTGGCAACATTATAAAGGAAAATTAGTTAATTAATACATGCAAACTATTCCCCACCATTGCAAAATTTAGCTAATTAATAAACCGTTAAAAGAAAAGGGGTTTAAGCTTCCTTAATCCCCTATAAATGCTTCATTTAGAATGAAAAAGAATTAACTCATTAGAAAAAAAACACATTTAAGTTTATAAAGTGTGTGAGAAAGTGTTGCTAGTATTTGTCGAAAATGGGTTCTAAAGTACAGATTCTAGCAATACTTTCGTTTTCAATTACATTGTTTGCCACATCCATGGCTACACCTCCTAGACATGTTGAGTTCAATATTTTGAAATATGGAGCCAAAGCCGATGGAAAGACTGATATCAGCAAGGTATATACAAAACATGCACATTTTTTTTTGTTTATCTATAATATGCGTACGAAGGATTTTAACTTGAGGAAGTAAATATTGATAATATTCTACCAAATTTCATAAGTAGCTAATATAAGTATTTAGAAAAGGATGCAACTAAATTTATACACATTGTTGTAGACCATATTCCTTAATTATAATCAACTCCACCTTGTCGAGATATTATTCAATCTGGACTCTAAATCCGTACAATTTTATTTTTGAAAAACCATATTGTATTTTTCTAAGCCAGCGGCACGGTTGTTTGAATGATTTCAATTTGCAGGCATTAACAGCAGCATGGAAAGATGCTTGTTCAAGCAAAGTGCCAAGCAAAGTGGTGATTCCAGAGGGCACATACTTTTAGGGTTGGTGAAATTGCATGGACCTTGCAATGCTCAAATTAAGCTTCAAGTCCAGGGCGTCGTGAAAGCTCCGGTGAGCCTTAGTGGTGATACTTGGATCACAGTTGGATATGTTGACAACTTTATACTCTACGGTCAAGGTACTTTTGATGGTCAAGGACATCAAGCATGGAAACAGAATGGTTGTGGAAAAAATACCAAATGCAAGGCACTTCCCATTGTGAGTTACTCCCTATTTTTCCTTTTTACAAGACCATATTTTTTTGGTTCAACACTTCTTTTTTTACTGTAATAACGAGATTTTTAATAGTAAAAAATAGAAAAATTGACACAGTTTTTAATAGAAAATGATGATATATTACATGATGACGGCATGCTAAATGTTGTTGCTATCGTTTTTAAATCATTTTTGAATTTAAAATTCTAATATAATTTAGATCGAAAGTAGAAATCTTACCATTTAAGGATGAAAAATCAATCACAACATGGACTAATTTTCCATTTTTAGCAATAGCTCAATGGACCCTATATGTAAAAAGTTTTTTTTTCGTTTTAATTAGCATTTTGAATGTTCAATCAATAAAATTTTCATATTCTGTTAACAATTTATTTATTTTTTAATAAAACTTTCATTTGAATCTCTTCCATAAAAAAGGCTTAATAACAAATATATGCTAACAAAAAATATTTTGGTTTCTACTTCAGAGTTTGAGACTTGACTTCCTCACCGATTCCAGAATTGTTGGTGTAACTTCCTTGGACAGCAAAAATTTCCATGTCAATGTTCTGGGATGCAAGAACCTGAGTTTCAGGCAGTTCAAAATTATTACTCGTGCGGAGAGCATCAACACCGATGGAATCCACATCGGACGATCAACTCACATCAACATTACCGACTCAAAGCTCGAAACAGGCGACGATTGCATCTCCATTGGCGACGGCTCCCAAAACATTGGAGTCACCAGAGTGACATGTGGACCTGGCCATGGAATCAGTATTGGAAGCTGGGGTAAATACCCAAAAGAAGATCCTCTCAGTGGAATTTATGTCAAGAATTTCACCCTCCCTAATACTGATAATGGTGTCAGAATTAAATCTTGGCCGGCAATGTATGGCAGTAGTGCTTCTAACATCCACTTTGGCGACATTGTTATGAACAACGTCGCCAATCCTATACTTATCGATCAAGACTATTGCCCGTGGAACCAATGCAATAACAAGGTATTCTTTTCAACTACGCAATGTTCTAGTTTTTCATTTCTATTTATCAATTTTCAAAAGAAAAAAATTCAAACTAAGCATGCCCTTTAAGTGATATCATGAGATAATCTGATGAATTATATTTTTGAAAATTTTTGTAGTCTCCATCAAAAGTGAAAATCAGCGATGTAGATATGTAACGATGTAGGAATCTTTACATTTCTACATTTAGATATGTAACGATTTAGGTACATTTGAATGATAAACTAAATTGATCATATATGATACTATAATTAATGTCATAAACTAGGGATTAGATCAACTTCTTTCCAACCCACCCAGTAGAGGCGGCAGTAACCCTAGAGCTCCGTCTTTTTTGGAGGCTCCTCTCCAGCCGTTTGTGGCTTTGTTTCCACCTCCTGCCATGGCTGGGTCTCGTCCTCCCACCGTCCAACAGCCTTCTGCCAAGCGGCCTCCCTCTCCTAATCTGGACTGTTACGTCGGCATCTCCGAGTTGTTCTCCAAGTCGAAAACCACCTAGCAGTCTGTGAAGCATCTGGCTTCACCCTCGGTTCCTGTCGACCTTGCAACCCATCTGCCAAACGTCCAGCAGCCTTTCGACCAGAAGCCTTCCGCCCAGCAGCCCCTTCTCCTAATCATGATTGTTTTATCAGCATCACCGAGATGTTCTCCAAACCGAAACCTACGCAACAGCTGATGAACCATTCCGCTCTACCCACAACTTATGATGCCCATGCGAAGGCTCCTCTTCTCGCACCACATTCACCAACTCCACCTCAGCCTGTTGCGTCATTTGCCTCGGTTGTCAAAGGTGCAAACCCCATCTACCTCGATTGCACTTGAAAACAAAGGAGGTTATGTTTCTATTAAAATCAATGAGGCAGCTTATGCGGAAAGACTCAAGATCTGTCACAATTCTTTGATAGGCCAGATTGTGTTGTTGCGTGGGGAAACACCATGGAGGGTGCATGACTTAAAAAGGTGAAGCTAACATCCCTTTCAGGTTCGAAGAAATGGAGATTAATCTCTCTTGGTCGAAGCTATTGTCATATTATCTTGTCTTCGCCAGAGGAGAAAGCTCATATTCTAGGTCGCAGCCCGGTTTCATTGAATCCATGAATGCTCAGGCTCCATCATTGGACGCCGGACTTTGATTTGCATGCATAAAAACTGACAACATCTCATGTCTGGGTGAGAATATACAAGCTGCCAATATTGGCATCTGCAGTTGTTAGTGGACATTGCGAGGGGAGTGGGGTCGCTGGTGAGGATTGACAATACCACGCTATCATACGACTTGGGGCATTTCGCGCGAGTTCTTGTTGAGGTTGATTTGGCGACAAACCTTCCAGAGACTTTAATGTTGGAAAAGTCTGGTAAAAGTTTTTTCTTCAATGTGTTTTATGAAAAATTACCAGAGTTTTGTTCTTCATGCTACAATATAGGTCATGCTTTGGCAAGTTGTATAGAGATCCGCAAGGCAAAACCGTCCATCAAAATAAATCTTGCTAAACCGACGATTTCAAAGAAGGATTGGGTTCCTAAGACTTCTGAAGTTCCTATCTCTAATACTTTTTAGGCACTTCAACATGATCTAGAAGTGCCTTTGGAAGTACCATTAGACGTATCTAAATGTCCTTCTTCTGGCCCTAAACCCATTGTCGAATTATATGCAGTACGGTCTATTGGCAAAGACTCCCCACGAAGTGGTGACGCTATTCTTGTTGAACAATTGGTTGTTGAGAATACTCCTTGTATTTGACAGTGGCCGAGTGGATAATCTGTCTCTGCCACAGGTGACTTCGGAGGAGCAACATGTTGTGATTCTGTTAGGTAATACTGGGCATCTCTGCATATCTGAAAAAAGGGTCTGCTTTTGTTGAGGTTGTTTAGCTTGGTGCAGGTGTCACTGAGGCAAACAGGGGGGATACAATGCCAACTTCTTGGGTTGATGTGGCTGAAGAGGAGGAGGGTGAGTGGATTACACCTTCGTCTCCCAAAGCCATGAAGCACTCTGATGGACATGATAAATATCGACAAAGATTATCCAAGAGGCTGCCACATCGGTCTGCTCGTTACTTATGAAGTCGTCTGATGTTTTCTGTTCCAAGGAGTGTTACCGATTTTCGTAACCTCTCTTTCGTTGTTTTTGGTGTAATGACTTTTTTATTTCTATTAATAATATTTTGGAGTTTAGAAGCACGGTGTTATTGGGGTGTCAACTTAGTTGGGATGTCCTGATGCATCACTGTTTCCTACCCATCCCGCATTTCATGAAAAAAAAAATCAATGTCATAAACTAATGTTCTTCCTTTAATGCAAAGCAAAACATTGCAAGTGAAGTCATGTACTTTTTATTTCTTTTTTAGTTTAGTGGTTAGTATGGTGACCTGAATATTAAGTAAAAAAATTAGAAAAATTATATATTGTTTTGCATTTTGTTTGGAGACACAAATGATTGTGATTAAGGAGAGTCGTAAACAATTAATAAAATGATAATATTACACTTTATATGCTTTTCAATTCTTTTTACTATGCAATTAATAGAGAGTTGATGGCTGTCAAACCAAAAAATTAATTACCTACTCAAAAATAAAGATTATGTATATAGAAGTGAGCATGGTCGAATCCATAGGGATTGGTAAAGTTATTTATTTGAAAGAAAATAAAAACAAAAGGGAATTGTAGAGATTGAAAACCAAGTCGAGAATGTAAATCAAGAAAATTAAGAATCACAACAAAGAAAATAATAAAAATGCAGCAATAAAAATTATGAGGAAATCAATGATAATAAATGTCTAACTTCTTCGTTCAATCTAATCGGTTGATCACAGACACTTAAAATACATATCGAGCATTCGAATAGACATTGTAATAGTTAACAGTGACGTACTTAATTAACCAATTTCTTCTTAATTTATCAATAGCCTTGGGATGCCCTAACAAGGTTTAATCTATGACCGCGGTACGAATTAAAAAGATTCCTATCCTAGCCAGTAAAACTAGAAATGTTGTGATTCATTTAAACCAGATTATTCAGTTCCATAACAATGAATAATGTCCAACCACATACATTCACGTTATTTGTTACCTATATTAGGACTAATGTGACGCTCTATCAATCCTAAGTAAGAATATATTATCTCAATCAATCAACCAACATGCATTTATCAATCAATCAAACAAAATAATAATAAAGGAACTAAGGCACAAAAATTGAATAAATACTCAAAATTCTCAATAACAATTAAAATAATAGTCTCACAACCTTGGAGGATTGAACTTCGAAAATAAATTGACTAGAGTTGAGTTTAGTTACACACAGATGAGAGAAAAGCCAAAGAAAAGATGAAGAAGTGTTATGTTCTCTAAAAGTGACCAGCTATCGTTGAAACTAAGAAGAGGAGGCTTATATATGTCCTCCCCAATAAAACCTAGTCATTTAAAATAAAACAATAGTCCAATAATAATAATAATAATAATAATAATAATAATGGTCCAATGTTCCAGCAACAAATATTGATAGAAAACCTTTTATTTTCGTCCGTGAGGCTTAAAACCGAGGCCCAATAGTGCCAACACGCGGTCCAATGCGAAATAAGTTAGTTCGGTCAATGCGTCTCTATGGCATGGCCATGCCGAAATGCAGTCAACGCTGAAATACGCCCAAAATAGCTCTAATTCCTTGTGTTTCACCAACAATCCACCTAAAATACCAAAGAATCCAAAAGACATAAAAAGACATGAATAACAACAATTTATAATGCAAAATAAATATAAAATGCAACATAAAACATGCATGAAATGCAACCTATCAAATCTCCCCACGCTTAAACTATGTTTGTCCTCAAGCATTCAATAACTTAAAACAATTAAGAATCTTAAATTCCAATCACCTTTTTTTACCCCCACATAGTGTAATACTCAAACTGATATGCATCAAATATTCAAAAGAAATACAATTATCGACAGGATAGCCGACAATCTTAAAATATTGTCTTCACATTAGTAATGCCCCCACAAAGAATAGCCAAATTCACACCCTCACAAGTTTCACTCTATCTCTCAAAGTGTTTAGGTAAAGAATTTACCCTCAAAGCAATCCATAAAAAGTCTTTTCAAAACTTAGTACAAAGTCAAATAGTAACCACTATAAAAATCAAACTAAAACACCGATCAAAAAGAATTTTACCATGGCTTATAATGGGGCTCAAAACATGAGTTTAGTAAGTTGAGAGAGAATACAATAAAATCAAGTGATACTTGCCACTGACATAAACATAGCAAGTTAATGCAAACCAAAATAATCACATGTCTATGCTTAACAAAACAAGGCTGCCCGGAACAATTTATTTTCTTTTACGTTGCTTTACTTCATCATTTTTTTCTCTTTTTTTTTTCAAGTAAAGCAACGCCACTTTTCAAAAAATACATCAATTTGGTAGCCATGTCTTTTAGACAATTTAAGCACAAAAAATCATATATAAGACATGTCCAATATCAAATCAAATCAAAGCATTAACATAAAAATTCTCTTGGCAAAATATCACACATAAAAGTCTGCCAACTTAGGGTTCAAATGTTGAAAGTTTTGAACAAAACGAGAGTTGGTTAAAAATGGGTTTAAACAAGAAAAAATCTAAGGTCAAAGTGGGTAAACAAAGGGTGAACGTAAAAGGTAGAAGCTGAAGGAAAATGATAACACAAAGGGTTAATAAATAATATTTTTCATCGTTTTGGTGTCTCAATTAAAATGAGTTTAAACAAGAAAAAATGGGTTTAAACAAGAAAAAATCTAAGGTCAAAGTGGGTAAACAAAGGGTGAACATAAAAGGTAGAAGCTGAAGGAAAAGGATAACACAAAGGGTTAATAAATAATATTTTTCATCGTTTTGGTGTCTCAATTAAATGATGTGGTCTTCAAAATGCACTCTATAACAAATTCTAGCAGGAACCTACTATGAATGATCAATCACACACCAAGAAAATAAAGTAGTTATATCTCAAAAGCTCACATGGGTTTTGTGTGAATTTAAACTATGAATTCCTTTTTTGCTCTATTATTAGGGGCTGTTTAATTCTGAAGTTAAGATGCATAGAAATCCAAGTTTCATACAAATGGGTATATTAGTGTGTTTGAATCTCAAGACTATTAAAGTTTCAAATTATTCAATATTTAAGGACAAACTCACACCAAAACATTGCAAAATTCAGTAGGAAAATCAAGTATGCAACACACAAATGCAACCAAAATTAAACATGCTCATATAAAAAGCAACAATATGTTCAACACAAATATGATGTATGCATGCAAAAATGCAGTATAGTACTGAAAACTCATGCAGAAAAGACAAAACATACGATGAAAAACCATTCAACAGCGGACAATCAAACAAAAACGACAAAAATAAAGCATCAAATCACAAAAAATTCACGAAAAAATAAAAATCACAAACAAACATAAAAACACAAACACACAAACACAAATTCCCCTCCCCACACTTAAAATTCAATCATTAATACAAATTATTCGGCGTTTGATGAATTTCTAAATTTAGAATGGTAAGACTAATAAAAATAGGACAAAACATTTGGACCAAAAGTACCACCAAAACCTGAGGAACCATTGCTAAAAATCTGCTGATTGTTTCAACGAAATCAAGGGTGCTGAGTTTCTCCAATTCCCTATAAAAAGGTTCATGGAGGAAGTGGAAGCAATCAAAAACAAACAACAAACAAAACCAACACCTGAGAAAGAAAAGAAAAAAAAAATGGTTCTCAAAGTTACAATGTCAGAATTATTCTCTCTCTTGTTGATGCTAGCAGTTTCCAGTGCTAGAGCTCAAATTTTCGATGTAACAAAGTTTGGCGCAGTGCCCAATGAGAAAACAGACATTAGCAAGGTGAGAAAATTACATTCTGTTGTCCGATAATGCATCAGTTTGTGGTTATTGTAACACATTTTTGTTCATGTTGCATTTGCTTTAATCCTTTGTACAGGCTATAGGTGATGCTTGGAAGGAGGCATGTGCAGCAGCAAGTCCTGCCAAAGTGTTGATTCCGAAAGGAATTTTCTTGTCAAATGTAGTATCTATGCAAGGCCCTTGTAAAGCTTCCATGGAGTTTGCACTTTAAAGGCACATTGAAGGCTCCGGCAGACCCTGCCGCGATGAACGGTGAAGGTTGGATCAACTTTGAACATGTCGATGATTTCACAATGTCCGGTGGCGGAACCTTGGATGGCCAAGGGCAAGCTGCCTGGAAAGAAAATAACTGTGATAAGAATGTTGATTGCAAAGCAGCTCCAATGGTATGCCTCTTCCGAGCATTGCTTCGCGTATGTGCTCAATTTGATTTGATTTCGTGTTTGAACATTACTGATGAAAATGTTTCTGTTTTGCGGTTAGAATATGAGATTGAGCTTCATCAACAATGGAGTTATTCATGACATTACCAGTCTCAACAGCAAAAACTTTCACATTAATTTATTGGGTTGCAACAATCTGACAATGCAACACGTTACAGTTACTGCACCAGCAGAAAGTATTAACACTGATGGAATGCATGTTGGAAGATCAAAAGGTGTCAAAATTTTGGACACAAACATCGGGACAGGAGATGATTGTATCTCTGTTGGTGATGGCACCCAAGATCTGACAATCACAGGAGTGAAATGTGGACCTGGCCATGGCATCAGTAGCGGAAGTTTGGGAAGGTACGATAATGAAGAAGCAGTCTCAGGAATCACTGTGAAGAACTGCACCAGTACCGACAATGGTGTCAGAGTTAAATCTTGGCCTTAAGAGAATGGTGGCGCTGCTACAAACATGCATTTCGAGGACATTACCATGGATAACGTCAAGAACCCTGTTCTGATTGATCAGGCCTACTGTCCGTATGGCCAATGCGCGAAAAATGTAATTCCCGCCACAACTAACAGCACTTTTCTTGCATAATGCAGTTACTGTTCCTATGTTTTAATATATCTTCGTCTGTTGCATTTGGTTTTCAGGTACCATCGAAAGTTAAAATCAGCGATGGGAGCTTCAGCAACATCCAGGGAACTTCAGCGACACAGAATGTTGTTACTCTTACTTGCAGCAGTGGAAATCCTTGCGAGAATGTTGAGCTTAATAACATTAAACTTGATTACAAAGGACCTGATGGCCCTGCGCAATCCAACTGCACTAATGTTAAACCCACCATTACTGGAACACTCTCGGCAACTGGATGCTAGACCAGAAACTGACATTCTGCAGCCAATTTTGATACTAAATAAGTTTGCTTATGGCACCTGAAACGTTAATAAGTTTCTCGTCAGCATAAAGCTTCTAATTAGATAGCAGTCTATATATGTTCTTATGCATCCTATGGATGTGGAATGTTATTGAGATTTATATTTTGTAATGAATGAAGTAATACTTTCTAATTTATATTCTTGGTACATAATGTTTTCTGCAACAGTTTTCCATTACTGAAAGTGCAAAAGCCGAATTAAAGCTGAAAAAATAAAGTTACTTTCCATAAATAAGCAAGCAGACTTTATTTTTTCGATAAGACGAGAATTTTATTACGAAACTAAGGCACTAAATCAGTGGCCTAATAAGACAAGGAAAAACTCCTCAACTCAGATGTATATTCTTATTTGTTGGTTTCTCCGGTTCCCGAGATAAATAAAAGAATAACTATAGGACTAGGATACGAAATCGAATCCTTGTCTTAGGAATAATTAGAAGAGAATGATTTATATTTTTTTTTCCAAATAATGAATAATTATATCATTTTTTGTTTCAGTCTACTGATGAGTATGCAATTTCTTTTCGGATAATAGTGGTGTGTTAAACCAAGAAATAATAAAACCTGTTCATAAATGATATTTGAGTAAAATGGTTAACAAGGTCAAACCACATAAACCACCGAAGACTTGTTTATTTGCCGAAAATAAAATAAAGTTTCAGAATTTTAAAGTGAATCCGAGAATATGAAATAATAGAAAAATAAAAGTTCGCAATGAAAAAGACAATAAACCGCAGCAATAAAAATAAGAGAAATTCAATAATGATGAAGGTTTAGCCAATGTACTTATATGTTCAATCCAATTGGTCGATCATAGACACTATGAATCAATATCAAACATTTGAATAAACAGGATTATAGTTACCGGTGATACGCTCAAATAACCAATATCTTCTAACACAATCATAGTCATGAGACGCCCTACAGACTATTTTCCTTATCAACTAGACAACCTCCGGGACACCTTGAAAATGTTTAATCTAATGATAACAATAAGAATTAAAGAGACACCTATCTTAGCCAATAAAGTCGAAAACGTCGTAAATCATTTAAACCAAATTATCTAATTCCATAACATTGAAAGTTGTCCAACCAAATTCATTCAAGTTATTCGCTACTTAAATTAAGACTAATGAGTAACACTCTATTAATCTTAAAAAATAATATATTATTTGGTTAATCAAACAACCGGCCGAATTGAATAATCAACACAAACAATAATAAAAGAACGACAATTACAGAAATTGAATAAATATTTGAATCACTTAATAACAATTAAAAAATAGCTTCACGACTTAAATGAATTGAACTTCGAAAATACTTCAACTAGAGATGAGTTTAATTATACATAATTGAAAAAGAAAGCCAAAAAAATGAATATGCGGTCTGCCAAAAAACGTGACTGTCGTTAAAAGCTAAGAAGGAGGTTTATATATGTCCTCCTAAATATAACCTAATCGTCCAAAATAATACAATAGCCCAATAATAATAATAATAATAATAATAATAATGATTGTCTATTGTTCTAATAGCAACTACTGATAAAAAGTCCTTTTATTTTTGTCTATCCAACTCTAATCTTGAGACCCAAGCTTCCAAAATACGTGGCTCAATGTGACAACAACATCTCAATTCCCGCAGCTCTTACTACATGGTCATGTCATAGCACAATCCAAAATCGCATCCATTAAAAGAATACCATTTTTCATCTTTCTTTCTCACTCATTCACCTAAACAACAAAGACAACAAACATAATATAAAACACAAGGATTATAACAATTTAACATGTAAAAACAATACAAAACAGGACATAAATGTGCAACAAATGCAACCTATCAGATAAAAAAAATACTTGAATTACCATTAGACTTATAGCACATTGATATTAATGAGGGATCATGACTTTGGTTACAGGTGGGGCAAATAAAATTGACTCATTAAGAAAAAAGAGAAGCTGTGATTGTATTTTTATAACTTAATCAAACAGGTTTCTATGGTACGGTGGTACTAGTAATGGTAACATATTGGATGTACTAAAAATCACTTATCTTGATGTACTATCAGATGTGATAGAAATTAGTACCCCCAATATTGAAGGAAATATGCAACCGACTAATTATTGAAATATTTTCATAACCTTTGGAGTAAGATTAACCAAGTTTAGTTGCTCGTCATGATTACAAACTTGACTATTTCCATCACTTTATTAAAGTTATATCTAATCTACTTGTGATTTTCAGATTGAAATGAAAAAAACAACAAAATACTAAATACTGAAATTAATTAAAGTTTCTAGTTGCACTTCCAAACCGTGTTCATTAAGCAAAGGATAATAAAGGCCATGAAAGAACCTTGGAAAGGTGCTTTAGTTGGGTGTTTTGTTTTTATACAAGTGATAATTGATCATTTTTGGGATATCAATTGGTTTCAGTGCTACCATCAGCATTATTATTGGATATTACATCTTTATTTTAGTTTCCGCCAAAAGTTTTGATAGGTTAGAGCATCTTTAATGTTCTCTCTATATTTATAATTTTTTTATTATAAAAAATAATTTTTTTAAAATTCAATTCCAATTCACTCTTTATCTCTAAAAGTAATATAAAGAGTGGAGTTTACTCTTCATATCTAGTAAGCTAAAATTACTCTCTATATTAGTTGTCATTAATGAAATTTACACTTTCCTATATATTTTATTATTTATCTCTCCTCTTATTTAAGTATTTTTCTTTCTTCCTCCAATGAAAATTTGTTATCTACAAAATAAAGAGTCAAACTAAAGAGTAGCATTAGAGAAAATTTATATCTTTAATCTATATAATTTATGGTGCTCTTCATTCTTATCAAAAATTCTCCAAAAATAAAGAACACCATTGGAGATACTCTTAGAAGACAAAAATGAAGCAATTAGGTTTAATAATTTCTCTCTAAAATTTGCACATTTTTCTTACATCTTCTCAACAATTATTTTATTTTATTTTTTTTACTAACTTCTATAAAAAATCGAACCTTTAAATTAATTTTTTTCTTCAAGATAACTCAATATATATATTAAAAATATATTAATATCTCCTAAACAAGTTTAATCTTTAAACTGAGCCTAAATTCATCCCAAAAATAGGGGAATATTTGCCTCTAACTTATAGATCAAAGAGATCAATCTCACCCGGACAAAATGTGACTCTTAACATTTAACATACAACATTAACACATTTTGTTCGCCTTTTTGGTTAATGTCTGCAATTACATGATTATATGGTTTCTATCTCTATCATATATCTTCAAATGGATCCAAAAATAGATACAATTATTGTAGCTTTTAGTGTAGATGCATAAGTGAAATGAACGAAGGTGATATCACCTTTCACTTATGTATTCATTTTATTGGTTGTGTATATAGTAAATTCATTGACTTTCATATTCAAGTTCAAAGACATTCACATTTAAAAAAAAAAATAGATTCCAAAAATTATAAAATTTGGGATCAATTTTTTTAATGGATCAAATTAAATAGCCAGAATATAGTATCAAACAATAGTATATATGCAGTTCTCGCCAGTTACACTAATTACACACATGATCTGTTCACTGACAGGGAACACAAGGATATGATTAAAAAGGTTATTTGCTGGAGCTTGTTATATAGAATCATAAATATGTACTTCAAATTCATTGAAAATATGATTAAAACAATTATTCTTTTATTCTTAATTTATTTAATTAATTATAGATAGAAGAGAACAATCATGAACTTATCGGCTTTGTGTCTGAAGGTATTCCATTAAGAATAAATAATAAATAATTAAAAAATAATCAAATAAAAGATTAAGAACCTATTTCGACATGCGCAACTGAAAAACTCAATTGGATATACAAAAAACAATTCGTTGTTAGTCGCCACAAACCACCTTGGTTGGAACAATAAGAACGTGACATGTATCTACAACCTAAGGCCAATGGCGCACACACCCCAAAAAGAGGGAGAATGCTTTTACGTGTTTTTCTACAGACACTTATGAAGTAGAGTTTTGAGTCAGTCTTATATACTGACTAGAAGTTGGGCTCTCATAAACCGATTAAAAGCTCATCTCCAAACCCAAATTGCAACAGATTAACTAAAACTCATTTAATGGTCAACGCAATTGAATATCCATTATAATTCTGATTCAAGTTCCATCTATAACCCAACATGGACATATCCGTTTTTTAATAGTAACCATACCTTGTTTGTTGCAAACTTTAATCATCAATCCATATGTTAAGAGAATATATTCACAGGGTAACTAGTTTATGTGGTTTAGTAACTTAAATGGATTCACCAAAAACAAGTCTGGTCGCAAAAGCCATGAGCAAAATCGTTGATTTAGACAATGAATTGCATTTAGTTTTTTCCTGATCTTCAGAAAGACACATTACTCTTCTTTGTCAAAAAAAAAAAAAGACACAATACTCTTAAAGCTATACATATATAATGGATTATCTATCAATAATTTGTTAATTAAATATGGTCTGTTAAGATCATTGATTCTTGAGACTCATGCTTTAAAAAAAACTTGTTAATTAAATGATGATTGTAAATATATTTCATCTCTTAGAAAGGAAAAATTCAATAAAACTGTAATATCCCGTTCGTTTTGACCTGAATTTGATGGTATTCCGTCAAGACTTCAGGGAAATTTGGGGTTTTGAGGTGTTAAACTTCGATCGAGAATGTTTAGAGGTGGTTTGTGTGTGCAAAGCACATAGCAGGTCATCTGTATGCGTTGAGGAGCATTCTACGAGCATAGATTGAGGTCAGGGGGTCGTCTACGTGCGTAGATGGGTGTCTGATCCAGACCGTGAATGTGCCTGCGCATGTCTGTGTGCGTTGGAGACGTCCGCACACATTGGACGTGATTTGGACTTGGAACCGTGGTGAGCATGGTGATCTACGTGCATAGCACTAGGTGGTGCGCGCGTTGATCCTAGATCTGTGAGGGAAAGGTCGTCAGATCTGCCGTCTACGCACACAGGAGCTTCATCTATGCACGTAGTACTCGGTTAATGTGCGTAGAGGAAGGTTCAACGAGCGTAGATGAGCCTTTCCGCAGGCATTAAATGAAATGTCACGTTTCAGTTCCGAGAGTCTATAAATACACCCACCTACGGCTCTTCTGTCATCACTCATCTCAACCACCGAAATCACTCTCTCAACTACTCCTCAGCACTTGCAATCACTCCTCAGCACTTCCATTACGATTCTGAAGGTAAGAATCGTTCTTTGATCTCTTCATTCCGTCATCTCACCTTATATTTGTTCATCTAGGTTTTGAACAGATTTTGGGATTTTATTCAAATCTTCCTTTTCTGTTGTAAAGGAAGTTAAATATGGGTAAATTAAGCTTTGTTAAGGTT
This sequence comes from Flueggea neowawraea, assembly GCA_948243855.1. NCBI lineage: Eukaryota > Viridiplantae > Streptophyta > Magnoliopsida > Malpighiales > Phyllanthaceae > Flueggea > Flueggea neowawraea. The sequence goes on from CAODLS012582592.1 coordinate 21,003, forward strand.
GTAACCACGAGATTCTAGCTTCAGTTTCTAAGGATTTCGTGTTTGAACGAAATGGGTTTGATCCGAGCTAGGGTTCCAGATTTTGATAGATTTCTCATCAGATCCGGAGTTGTATCTGATGTATTATGATAGATAGGTGTTAGAAATACATAGATCTGACGTTGGGTGTCAAGATTTGACGACTTGTGTCGAGTGGGTCAAGAAATCTGAATTTGAGGATTTGGATTCTTGATGATTTTGAAGTTGTTTGTAGGATCTAAGGTTAGATCCTTGCTTGAGAGACTGATTGCAGCCAATATGAGTGTTTGATCGATCGGGTATAGATCAGAATGAGAGTTTGGGTATTTTGGCATAAGTTCTCAATGTCATCGAGAGTTAATCATCATTTGCATTCACATACATGCATCGATACCGCCACAGTACCACATATTGATATTTGATATGTCTATATATGTACAGCTCAGTGTGTCTGCCAACAATAGCAGCCACCCGCGAGCGATATTTGACTAGATCCATGGATTTGGATACCAGGTGAGTGAAATAGCAGCTTCAGACACATATGATGTGTCTTCAAAATTAAATATGCTATTTGTGATATGCCTGGCTATGACATAAATTGACTAATAAGTATTGGGTTAATTAATAATCTGGGTATGTGATTATTATTAACCAATGTTTTGATATGGAAAATCTAAAGTATATATGGGTATATGTATATACAATAGCATTTTGTAAATGATGGAATAAAGGAAAAGATATTGCATGATTGTATGTGAAATACTAGGTATGTATCACACTGATATGAGGACACCCTACTACAGAGTATGTAGTATTTTGGATACCATTGTATGTTATCACCCTACTATGGAATATGTAGTCTTTGGTATACCATTGTATGTTATGGTCCTAGTTACCGGGTTAATGGGGTTACCGTGTATCTAGGCCAGATACATGCTTTTATGAGCAGTCAGATGGCGAAGTCCACACTGCTATATGAATATGAAAATATTTCATGGTCCCGTATTGTGAATGCACAAGTATATGTATATATTGTCTGAATGCATGTGAATGTTATGAATGCGAACGTTTTGGTAAAACAAATTTCGAAAAATATACCATGTATATATTGTGTCTACTATATGGTATATATGTACGTGTGCGATATTTTGAAAGGTGGTTTTCAAACCAGTCTTGTTGTTTCCTCACTAGGGAATCTTACCCATTTTTCTTATGTTGTCCATGTTATACCTTTGTTCGCAGGTGACATCTTTTGGACGCACAACATCTGATCCGTACCTCGGATCTAGTGAGACGCTTTTGGCTATTGTGAGTGTCCTCGTTCGGGACTCTACTTTACTATGTCATATAGCTCCACATCGGATTACTGTTGGGATACTGGGCTTCACTTTTGTATTTTGGGATTTACTTTGATGATTTTGTATTCACTGATATTTTTGATATATATATATATATACTGGTATTTATATATATGATTTTATTTCATTTATAAACATTTTTATAAATATTTTAAATAAATATTTGGATAAGTCGGGTAGTATTTCTGATCACAGAGACTTGTGCTAGATTGGGCTTCCACAGACGGTTACGGGTCCGACTATGGGCCGTGACAACAACCATTAATGTTTTAATATTTAAAGTAGTTTTCTACTCGTTATATAAAAAGAATACATAATGGATTTCCTATTTTTTAGACAATATAAAATGATGTATAATCAATATATATATAATAGTTAGAGAGTTTTTTCCTAAATTTGTAACAAATGTCTCTTTTGTTGTTTGATAAGTGTTTTTTTAATGGTAAATTTAGAAAAAGAAATCCATAACTTTTATATATATATTTATTTTCTCGGTATAATTTTAATATCAATTGAATATAAATAAAAAAAATGAGATTTTATTATTAGGTAGTACATATTATATAAAATTCCACACATAAATATAGTTATATAAATTTAATGCTATGGTAAAAAATAAGATTCACATTTTTTACAAATAATTTTGTAATTATCAGGTAATTTAGAGTGGGATGGTGAAGTGTCAACGTATTAGTCTTTTTAAAAAGGAAAAAATTACATATAAAAATTAGCGGTGATTTGATATTTTCGATCAAATAAAGATAATTTTACTTATATTGGCTTAACTCAATACATGCATATGCATTCGCTTGATTAATATTATAATATTATAATATATGAATTGAAATATTTTATTATGATGAATCTATACACTTCTCTAAGAAAAAGAAATAACATATTTAATTTATGACATAATTATGATTAAAATTACAAAATTTCATAACAATTTTAAATATTTAATACTTATATTCTCTCTCTTAATTTGTTAATACTTAAGTTTTATTATTCAAGTACTAATTTTGAAAACATTTCAAAAAAAATATATTATTTATTAATTAAAATAAAAAAAAATATTATTATTTACTGTGCATAACATGAGTATTGTGCTAGTTTGTTTTTTAAAATTGATTGTGTCATAAACTTTCAAAAACCCAAACAAAGGGTTCAATGGTATACTTTAAAACATAATACACCACTTTCTAAGGTGTTGTTATTATGGCACAAGTTAGGATTTCATCCAATTTGTCTGTCAAATTACGTTGTCAGCACCATGTTAGTATTTGACGGTAAAATTGGACGAAGGACGAAGAAGTACTTAACCTTTGTTATTATTGCAACGTCTTACGAAATTGATATTTTATTATAAGAAGAAGTTGGAGTACTTAAAATTGTAAAAGACACAAAAAAAATCGTACAAAAAATTGAACAAGAAATAATCGGATGAATCTATCATAAAAACAGTAGTGGTTAGGGCTAAAAGAATGGATGGAATTGATGATCACCACAACTTAGAGTGCACATTATCTCCCATTATCAAAAACAAAACAAAGATGGAGCCATTGGCTATATCTTTTACTAATACGTAGCAGCACTACATAATGTTGACATAACCCCAACCATTTCACGTCGTTCGTTTCATTTGAACACAGCAACAACTCCATTAGGCTTCTTCAATGATTACCAGGAAAAAGAAAAAATAATGAAATCCTTTATTTGTAGCTATTACCGACAGCTGCCCTAATCCAAAACACTGTTTAACTATGTATATGTGCATCCAAACTGTCAAAATTCATCCACAAACATAAATGGAGTTATGGTTAATGGTACGGTACCCTTGTTACTAATAATATAATATTAATTGTTCTGATATTATTTTATTATTAAAAATTTTTAAGGCGTTGTTTTGAATATTTTAATTACATATTTAATATATTGTAATTTTAAAAAAAATATATATGTATATTGTAGTTTTCAAATTATATGTTACAAACTTTTTTTTAAGTATGTAATTTATTTGATATACCAAATTCATAATCTACCACTTTCTATCGAGAAGACCAAACACTTCATTATTTTATTTATTTAGTACATGAGGTTCTTTGCTATTTTACAATTTCTAATATTGATGCCATTTAAAGATCGGATTAACACTAATATTTTTATAAGTTTATGTTCTTACTGAAATTATAAGATCGAAAAATTGAATCTTCACTAATTTTCAGTGCATTATAGAAATGGTTTTTCTTCGTAAACACTAGCTGGCAAGAATATCAACTCCTTTCACTGAGCATAAAGATAAAAACATGAACGTTCCATTTTTTTTTCAGAAAAATCAAATAAAAAAGACTAGAAATTCAATTTTCTGCATGTTTGTGACATTCAAATCATGTCATGATTCTTGGTGTAGTAATGGTGGAGGAATAGCGGGTGTCCCAAAAAGTAGAGGCTTCTAACATGAAACTAGTGGAATTTATTCCCACACCATGATAGAAAAAAAAAAAAAAGGTTTGGCCAAAAGAATAATGCTTTTTATCTTTTGCTATTGACAAGACTTATATGCGCTCTTCTGACACTGATGAGCCACAAACTTAGGATCCCTCATTTGTATAAAGCAAAAACTAAAATAAAAAAATCTTAAGGAGTTTTAAATTTGTAAATAATTAAGCATAAGATTAATTATTGGACTATGACAAGTAACCAATTTGAAATTAAAGGAAAAAAAAAGGATTATGACATTATTTCTCCTAAATTCAGAAGCTCCACCAACACAAAAATATAAACATATATGTCCAAAAGGCCAATTAAAGACATGAATTTGTACATGGAGCTACAAATCTTATATAAAAATAAAAGGCCATTCTATAAAAAATCATAACAGAACAAAATTTGCAACCGATCCCTCCTAAAATTACCAACTATTGTAAACTAACTAAATTCATAAAAAGAACTTACATATCCTCTCTCTACATCAAAATTGCATATCGCATACTATCATTCACCATAAGGTGATTCATTTCAGAAACTTGAGCAAACTCACCCGTGACCCACATGCCATCCGCCCCATGGACATGTGGTTGTGAGAAGCAAGAAACTATAGCAAGAGGAGCAAGGAGAACACTAATTAATCCGGACAATCCACTCTGTCTACCCCGTCTATCCATGTCACGAACCAAAATAGGAAATTCAGCACCATTCATGCCTCCGATCATGCTCTCATCGGCTACTCTAGCGCTTTTCTTGATGTTTCTCATGTTCCACCGCAACCTAGCCAACGTTTGCCACATAATTCGGCAGTTTCGGCTGGAGGAAAGTTAGCCGGAATGTAAAAAATTGTGCTGAATTAAGTTTCCATTTGAGTGATCAAAGGAGGGTGGAAGGCTAGCTTTTTTAAACAAGGGGGGTGTTGTTTGATATAATGCCTAGTTGGTGGTGGTGTTCTAGTGCAAGTGCTTATCACAAAGGTTATGGGGGCTTTTTAAGGGCCTTTCATTTGTATTTTCTTTATTTTTTCTATTTTTGTGGGGTCTATCTCTAGGCCAAAATGCCGACAAAGCTGCCTAATTATGTACAGAAGCTTTTTCATTATTTTAGATTTCTCCTCCTGAAAAAAAAAACACTAAATTTAGCAAATGTAAGTGGAGAATGTTTAAGGTACTTTTGTAAGTTCATTTCGCTACAAACTGAAAGAGCGACTGCATAAGAAGCTCCAATAACATTAGAAATGCTAATCAATGAGGATTTTGATCCTAATAATTGTTAATTAGGTTTGTTCAAACAATTTTCAATTAGTTTACTAACATGTGAAATGTTATAATTACAATTGATTAAAATGACCAACAAACTATTGATTCAATGATAAACATATTGGTTTTGAGCGAATTTTATTTTGTTGAGAGAAAAAAAAACGTTAATGCTTTAATTCTAAAAAATGGTTGCTTACTTATAAATAAAAAAATTACTTAGAATAATTGAAGTTTAAAAATTTTAAAAGATATAACAATAAAAAAAAGTTTAAAATGATTTTAAATAATTTGTCAACAACATTGTAGGTGATATGATTTACACCATAACTTATTGAATAATATTAATAGAAATATTTCCATGGCCACTAAGATGTTATTTCTCATTTTGTTGCATAAACTTCTAAATTGATTTATGCTACGTTGACGATATTTGTTGTTAATAAACAATAGTCCCTCCACTTCATTTGTTTGTAAACAATATTATCCTACTAGAAACTTCGTATTGGATTACAAAATAAAATATCCACTCAACTATCAATATGTTTATGATCTAATGATTTGAGAATAATCTTTATTGTGAATTGAGAGTTTGATTATTAACGAAAGTTAGTTTAAAAGAGAGAAAAACTCATGATTTAATCCATTAAAAATAAGTTGCAGATAAATTATGTTTTTTAATAAAAATTGAATTTAATTTAAAATAATTAAACTAAATTATGCAAACATAAATTTTGTTGGGCATATATTTTTCTTTTCTTTGTTGGGCATAGATTATATGGATGTAGATTAAACACCAAATTAAAGATAACCCACGAGTTGGAGATAAAGTCTGATTGGGTCCCAGAAATTGACCCAATATAATGAAGAATCAATGCTTGTACATTGTTAATGTGATGGAGACCCGTGAGATATCATTAGAGTTGCTCCACTTATTGTGCTTCCAACTAGTCATCAAGTTGCATTTCATCAATTCTCTCCATTCAATACAAATCACATTCCAATTTTAACTACACATTAAACGCGATTCACTTAAATATTTTCAGTTGAATTTGTTACAAACTAAGAGTTGATTTTGTAAAAAAGCAAAGAAGATGTGAAAATTGTGTAGTTCATGACTTAATGGAAATCTCATTTGGGTTTTAAGAAAATTGCGAATTTAATGAGAAACTCATTTTGGTTTTGTAAAAAAAATTCGCAGCTAGTGAGGTTAAGATTGAATGGTCACAGACATCATTAGTGTTGTGTCATGAGTTTCACTAAATCATGCTGATTCCTAGTTTATGACCCCTCCTTTTCTTGTATAGTCAGTCCAAATATTGTACTATTGTTATTTCTAAAAAATATAAATAAATAAAATTCATGGTACTATAGCTTAAATGGGTTGCTTTTTTCTTTGTTTTTTTGTCCTTTTTTCTTCATAATAATTGTACTCCACTTATAGAATATAACAAAATGATTAAGTTTAGTGATTGTTCTTTAAAATAAAACATTAGTTTCCAGTCAAGGTTCATGAACTTGCCTATATTGTGCTTTATTAATTAAATATGATTTAATTATCAGAAAAGTAAATTGTTAATGACCAGAAATTATTTTATATTTTAATGTAAAGGAAACTGTTTTTGTTTTAATTAAGAGAAAAAAAGGAAATTAGGTTTCCATTAAAAAATATTATAATTTATTTTATATCTTCCACCATGCAAGGGCATGTATCATGTGTGGCTTTAGAAGAAATAACCAGAAATCAGTAGTGCTTCACAGGACCCATATGATTAGATTTCTGTAAGATAATTCTTCTTATCATCTAATTACAGATTTTATTATATTGCCAATTGGATCCTCAATGGTATTGGTTGACAAGCAATTCCAAGTCAAAACTCCATTCCCCTTTAAGATATGAAGTCAAGCCCCATCAAGAATTGATTATAATTGATATAAAGTATTCAATTTGGATAAATTAAAAAATGAGAGTATTAATAATTCTTGTCATGAGATTCAAACTTTACCATTTTTCCATTCTAACAATGATCTTTTCTAATACCGTATAGTCGAATTCATATTCTTTAAAACCAACATGCTAACTACTAATGTTGTGTTCAGTTACTTGCGATTCAATAATAACTTTATTTTTAAAGAATTGCGTTCAAAAAATTAGGAAAAGAAAACAAGAGAAGAATTGGTCTTATTGGAT